>VDFB02203016.1:339928-541809 GCA_007258455.2 Sequoia sempervirens | reverse complement strand
GATAGGTCCCCCTTTTCTACAATAGTGTGGATACAACATTGTGAAATGAGCAATGTAGTCACTTTGATTCCACCTCTTGCTAACACTACAAAGTTCTATGTCACTTTACCAAGAGCTTGCAGTAATTCTTCATAGTAAAACTCCTTTTGAGATGTGCAATGTAGTCACATGAGATGCACTAAGATTCCATCTTCACCTATTGCTTCTACAAAGTTCAATGACGCTTCACAAAGGGCTTCCAATGATTCTTTGCAATAGGGCATCTCATGAGATGAGTAGTGTAACCATATCGCATGCACTGAGATTCCACATTTATACACTATTTCTTTGGCATCTATTGTACATCACTTTCCACTTGGTCTTGAGTAGTCATCATCTTCAATTAGGCCTAGGACTTTTGATTCAATCATAACACCACTCAACACTAACATGAGGACCATTGCATAGGATTATAGAGAAGTACACTTTGTGTTTTCCTCATTCTCCTTCTTGGATTGGGAAGACCTACTTACACCTATGGGTATACATAATTGTGTTACATTCATTGGTTGTATTTTGTGCCCCCCCTTTTTTTATGTTCTAATGTAATTGTGAAAAGTCTCATTGGTTATGCAATAGATCATCGTTCAAATTTGTAGAAAGAACATTCTACTTCCTGTAAGAACTAGAAGTTGGTGGAGGACATAACATAACATGGAATAATTCAAGTCTGCAATCAGAAATCAAGGAATTCAATTCAATGTTGAAAGAGATGGGAGGCACTCAAATTGAAGCTTGGATGAGAACATTATAGGGGGGTGTGGGAACTTTTGGCATCTCCAGAAATGTTATATAAACAGAAGAAAGATGACAGAGATGGCAGCCTGTGATTTATTAGAATTCTATATCAATTTAAGAAAAAATTTAAATGCATAAAAAGGCTAACAATGGTGCACCTGCATTATCAAAATTTATCTCCATTGCAAAAGTTCATATATGTGGCTTTGCAGTGTACAATAGGCAATCAAGACTGCAACAATGATGGAGTCCTTGCAATTTCAATTTGGACTATTTCAGTTTCTGTGTCAGCAATACATGTGATGTCTCCATTTAATTGTTACTGTTTTCTTTGAAAATGATTCCAGTACCCTAAGCATATAACTGTGCACATAACAATGTTATAATATGATAGAGGTGCATGCATTCACATCTGGAAGGCAATGAACCAAAAAATCTCGGTCGGGATACTATGAAAGCTTGAAAATTATAATCTGTTTTACACATACTACAAATGGTTGATACAAAGATAATTGGCTAGATGATTTCTGAAATGTTGATTAAGTATATGGATTTTAACATTGTACTTTGGTTGGGACAAGATGTCTCTAAAATTCTGTAAAAGGTGTAATGCCACGTTGTCACCTATAATGGATGCTATTTATTTTTGCTAATAGCTTGAATGTCTAAGCAGATATCAAGATAGAGGTTGAACCCTGTTTAATAAGCGGTCAAAACCCCCCACAAAAACTGATTTTTACCAAACCAGCATTCTTTTTTCTCCAGTCAGCTTGTGGAGCATGCCTGTCATTGTTTTGTTCTAGGGTACCCATCACCAATGAGCACCCCTTTCATATTTTGCTCACATATTGGTCATAAGGAGGAATTTTTCTGGATCTGTCAATTGTGATAGAAAGTTGATCCAGAGATCTTCTGCATCATAGAAGTATTTTTCAGAAATCCTTTCTGGATCAGTATGTAGGAGCAGATCATCAGACCTCTTCTTAGCAGCTTCTGATTGGCAAACTTCAAGAAGCCATACCTTCTTTATCCGGAAGAGTTAGAGGCTGTCATTTGTTTTCGAGGTTCTCTTTTTTGTACTCTAAAACTGTATCAACTTAATCAACAATATTTTGTACCTTTATGTTGTAAATTATTGATAATTGTAATCACCATTCAAGGAGAAATTGTAACTTGAGAAAAGGAGCATGTTGGGGGATTCAATTTGAACATTTTCATACCAAGTTACAAGAGCATTCAAATGAGGAGGATGTTTGAAAATTTACTAGTTCTGGAGTGTGCTTGCAGCTTTACAAATATGGATTTCACAGTTGTGTCCAAAATGTCCAAAAACCACAAGATCAGGTCCAGTTTCCCCCCAATTGGAGTTATAATGAAGAAGAAAAAACAATTTTAAGATTTGAATCGGACCTTAAGGATCCATGTTAGAATTGGCATACAACTCAGTCAATTTTTCCAAGATTCACCTTGCCCATTATCCTCCATAAACAAATTTGAAAGAAGTTTGCTATACTAAAGACTTCATAAATAAACCTTAAACTATTGTGCAATCCTGTCCTTTATTTATTGCATCAATGGAAAAGAGGTGGAGCTTGGAGTGACAAACAATCAAACTTCCAAAATAGAAAAGAATCCCCACTTCACCTTAGTAACTAAACTAGGAAGTGATCCATGCATATAGTTAACTGAAACTTAGACTACCCTCAACTAAGACTGGTTAAGGTCTAAATGAAGATATAGATATTCATGGATTATCCACATTTAAATGATTTATTTGCATAACATAATAAAATCTAACTTAAGAAAACACTAAAACCTAAGTCTTAATGTGTACGGGTCATAAAAGACCCATATACACCAATTGTTAGCATCCATGTATCATTTTATATTTATGATTTTATCTTCTTCAGAGTGGAAATCTATGTTGAATTCTAAGGAGTATTATTTTACTACTAAGTAAAAATTCTTAAGACTGAGTTTCCTCTAGGGCACAGAATTTTGAGAAACACAAACACACACTACAAATATATTGGGGCGCTACAATTAAGATGATGAGGAAAATACAAAAAGCCTTCCATATTTAAACAATGGAAATGAGTTGTGTTGAGTAAAAGGTTGTTTTCTGACATTATAGTGAGTGTTTATTGTTTTTACAAGCACAATTCAAAAACTAATTTCATGAGGATTAATCATCTCATGGAAGTTTCATGTTCTGGTCCTATTTGATTGAATTAATGAATAAATATATGGCCATCAAACAACTTATTTTATTTAAACTGTTTTACTTTTATAACTGCTAAATATATGCATTATTTAAATTACTCATTGAGACTTTGGAACTTGTTAAGGTTGTCAATTTGTATCTGAACAGGATAAATCACCTATTGACTTTACTCCCATTAAATACAAAGAGGCTACTTTTATAATGTACTAATTTTACATGCTGTTTATTGTTTGGTGACAAAAGATATTTGTCAGGAATTGCATTCTATTCACTGACTCAATATTTTAACTTTAAGTAGTGTTGTGTGATGGGTAGCAATGTTAATCCACCATTTAGATACAGAAAAGGTATACAAATTAGAAAAATAACCAGAATTCAGATAAAAAGGGTACAATATGCACTAAGATTTCCAATTGTTATTAATTTACCATGAGAAGTGACTCAGATTGATAATTATGGTTCATATATAACCTAATTATTGTCTCTGCTGATTGAAATTGCAAATTCTCATCTGCTGAGTGAGATGCAAATGATGGTGAATCATATCAGATACACAAAGAAATGCTTTAAAAGTGCATATCTCCTTGGAATAAAAGCAAGGGAATTCAATCTTTGGTTTTTTTAGACTTTCAGGAAGTTTTAGAACAGTGCATACCTACTAACTTTGTATGTGAGTCAAATACAACTGCAACCTGTGTGAAATGCCTAAAAGTCCAATAAAAAATAATATGATTTGGTATGAGTTATTTGAATTGTAATTTCAGTTTTGATTTTTTAGTATAAATTATTTTACTTACAAGAATATTGCCATGAATATTATGCCTGCATGGCACTTTTTTGCTTAAGATCATTAAGTCCAATTATTAATTTATAAGAAAAAGTAGAGCATGTTGAAATTTCTGGACAAAAGCTACAACATGATGTGTATTGCTTTTTTACATCAAAATATAGAACAATGATAAAAAATTGAAACCCAGAATGTAAACAATACAAAGATGAATGCCAATTAATCCAAAGCCATAAATTCGAATATTCAATGAAGAAATCAGAAGCATACAACTACCAGCTTTATAGCTGAATATTAAAATTGTATTGCAGGTTTTTAGTCTGTTGTACTTATTATATTATTAGTACCCAAATTTATTGCTGGAGACCTCATTCAAAACACAGACATGGAAGCCAGTTCTTTGAACAGTGTATAGAAGAGGGAAAATAAATCATTAGAAATCAAAGAACACCCAATAAGATTTTTTAGTTTATTTTTTACAGATTCAATAAATGAAGGTACAGTTACAAATTCTTGAAATGCTTGCCAATAATTAAACTAGTGGGATTTCTTAAAATGCTTAACATACAGTTTGCATATGGTCTTCCCTTCACATTTAATTGAAACGGAAACCAAGCCCTGAAGCAAGATCTGATTTCACCAATAAAAGCGGAATTGAAGCCAAACTGTTATTCCATCTACTAAAACTGCAGTTAGCCCCCATCAGTTAGCTGGGGATTCATCAAGTGCCTGCAATGGCAGTAAATTCAAGGCATTCAGAGACTGGATACAATAATGTATCCTCTTTAAATTATGGGAAGTTATAGAAAAGCGATTGAATTGATGAAAAAAAGAAAGGATTTTGAGGCCCCAAAAATATATATAGACTGATTCTGAAAGACAAAAAAACGTAGGATTTAGTTTCAAGTCTTCTTAAATGAGTATTTTGGTAAATCTTGGAGCTTTATATCATATTTTCTGCTCGCCTATCTAGTGGGTAGGGAACAGGCAAGAGAAGGAAAGAGAATGTTTAATGCTGTATTTAGTTTAATTATCTTTGGAACAATGCATTTCCTGCCCTCATACAAGTGTAATGTAAGTACTTATATACGGAGGCATATGTAATCCTTCATCATTTCTCATTGAGATGATAGGACCTTGAAGGAGATCCGAAAATATGGATAGTGTTCCTCTCTTCACATAATTGTGTCCATAAACTCCTTTATCTGAACTTCATAAAAGGGTAAAAGGGTAGCATATAGTTTTCGGTCTCAGCGAAGCCCATGCAAGGTTTGGGAAATGAAAACCCCAAAGGTAAAGGGGTAAAGTACATTTTATATTGAAACTTGGCCAATGTTTTCTGAAAAATTGCAGATGGGTCAATCTATGTTTTATGATATTTTCCAAATAATTGATAGGTGCTTCCTATCCTGAGCCACAACCCAGATGAAGAATTTAAAAACAAAAAGCATAAAAACAAACTTACTTTTTGTATTGCCTCCATTTCGGAAATTAAGTTGTCAAGCTGAACTTTGTTGTACTCGCTTATGAGAACCAATGGGTTCTCTACTGCAGGTTGATGATCTGGAATGGATTTTGGTTCGTTTAAAAACTGGGGACTATTTGAAACGCACAATTCCAATCGAAGGAGAGGTTTTGTCATGGTAGCCAGGGAACTACTTGAAACTGCATACTGAAAAAGAAAAGGAAGAATCACAAGGAAATTATAACAGAGCATAGAAAATGAAAAGAGTATTTATGGTATAGATACAGACCTTAAGTTTCCAGTCAAAATCAATCACTTGATGTGCAGGGAGACTGTCTTGACTCATACCCACTCCTTTTCCTGCCCTTCAAATGAACTGGATTACCTAATATTAAAAAAATATACAAAGCCTAGTTCTTCAGGCTATACCTGTAAGGTCACAGTTTAGCTTAGTTTATTATTATGTTTTTTTATTATAATGCGAATTGCTCATTTATTTTTTTGTCTCTATGGATGTGGTCATGATATTGTCAGGTTTTGGCCCACACTAAGTACTTCGTAAGCCAATATGTGGTATTTATTTTTCCGTGAAAGTGAAAGCTGACATGTAAGAGTGAGTTGTCTAGGAGACTAGTTTTATAAGAGTCGAATATCTATAAAGTACTAGACAACTCATCACACAATACATTAATCCAATGAATTTTAAGGTTATACGAGTGTTATAATTTGAAGGTATGAATTATTTTAATAACGTCTACGAGACCATCAATTTATGGGTCCCAGAATCTAATCTTTAACCATTTTCAGGTTCCTTTGAATGTCCACTCTCCTATTATGAATCTTGATCAAAAAGGTAGCCTTCTTGAGGAGCCTTGCCTCTTTAAAGAGCTCATTTAGATTATCCACCTTCAAGTTGCTCTCATAATGGATGTGAATGTCTTCATAAGTTGCACACTTGAAGATAAAGTGACATTCGGTCTCAGTCACCCCCTTGCTGCAGAAAATACAAGTTCTTTGCTCCCACTCTTCCTTGGGGACAATCCACCTACCTGTCTCACATCTAAGATGATGAGACCCAGTCCTTAGCTGTGCAACGAGAAGCCTCGCCTTACTTTTAATTGGGACCCTTAGGTAGTCCTTTTCATCATGCTCCCACATGGGGTTGAACTCTTTGATATATTGTGTCATTTTGTGACCAAGCTACTTAGCCCACATAGCAACTCTAAACTTTTCAAACACAAACTTTAGTTGGATCATAAGACATGATGAATTTATTTCAATTGAAGTCACCAAGTACACCTATAGGTTTGTATGGGTAAGTGAACTAAGATACTATCATTCATTCTTAAAATTGGCTAATATAAGAATAAAATAAAATAAATGCTCGATGAGGATTTAGATAATTAGTTAATGGATCAACTTTAAATGATTTTAATTAAGTAGGTTTAAATTAAGCGAATTTATTAAGTTATTTGTTTTGAGACAAATTTGTACAATATAGAGCAAAATGTGTAGAGGAGTTTGGATAAAGCTAAACCCATTCATATAAGAAAAAAGAGCAAACATCATTAGATTCAAGGAAGTCAAAAAACTTAGAATTTTTATCTTGGAAGACTTTCATTTATTGGGATCTGTGTTTGGTTTGATTATTGAATTTGTGTCTATATGATGTAACAATCTTGATGAATCAAATGAACAATATATTACAAGAATGTAGAGTCATAACTGGAGCATGAGGAAAATTACAATTGAGATAGAGAAACAAGACACTTTAGTATACCATTGTAGAGAGTTGCATACATATGCGCACTTTGCAAAATTATGGAAGTCATCAACATCAACATGAATGCCCAACCTTGATAGAGACTCTATATGTCATAGCCTAAACCACATCCAAACAGTAGTTGGTTTTCTCCAAATTTATATGGACATTCTCCTTTGAAGTGTACTCTTAAGTAATTGAACCCTATGATTATTGGTCTCCCTTAGTGAACTAAAACATAGGGTTGAACTTGCCAAGTGTCACCAATCATAGGTAACTACCACTTCAAGAAGAAGTTGAACAATCATGTAGATTCAAATTCTAAATGAAGTAATAGTTACCAACAAGTACCTTTCAATTATATCTCGAGCATTCAATATAGGACCAATTGATAAATGTCAAAGTCATCTATAAGTTGAATCTAGAACTAAAACTTACAAAGGTAAGGCATGTGACAATAGGCACAAGGGTTTTGTTGATGTGTTTTTTATGCAGTTCTCAATACAAGCAATGTGTAGGTGCACTGCCTCTCTTGAAAGACAATCTTCCACAATCAGATTGCATAACACTATTCCAAGGTCTCTAATGTTAGGTCTTAACAGTGCTTGGAATATCTCAGTTGATTTATGTGATTTGTTGGAATCACGAGGCGGACTTACAGATGAGTTACAAAGTCTGGGAAGTTGGGCCTACAAATGCAGTTTTTAAGTGTTGGAAGTGAATGAACAGTGGTTGTTCACTCAAAACAGCAAGCTGAAACTCATCAAGTTCATCTGATTTAGCTTCATGGTGATGCTTGAGATTCTACTCTAACCAAGGACTAAAAGAAATAGCAAAAGGAGAAGGGTTAATAAAATTGTTCTAATTCTAAGCTATGAATGAACAGTAACAATGGTGGCTGCTACAGTAGACAGGCTTCCTAAACTGAGTTTTGTTTGACCAAGAGAAACCTACAGCTACACAAAACTAGTGCAATCTTCTAAGGTCTGTTGATTTTCAAATTACACATACACATCATGAACATGCAATTGAACTAGGTTGCAGCAATGACATAAAGAAGTCCGGGCTAACTTTGCACAGTAGCTTGTCATCAACAAGTGCTAAAAGTATGGGCTAGAAGCTCATCAAACACTATAACAACAACACCATCATGATAGCCATTCAAGAAACTAATACTAAAACTAACATAGAAGATAGAACCATGCATGCAAGATGAGCAAAATCAAAGAGAGCGTCCACAAAATCATGCAATGTTGTCTTCTATTGCTGCAAATGCTTTTTACAATAGCTCTCCAACCCTTACAAATGAGGGGCAAGCCCCTATTTATAGTTTTCCAAAGCCCGAATGAATGGCTACTATTGAATTACATTGTGTGGCTCAGATTCAATTACATTAGGGTTTCACCTACCCCTCATCATCTAGCAATTTTAAAATACATCTTTGTATTTTTCCTGTTTTGTCATCTAGTGCTCAGGTGTTGTAGCAATTTCGTCATTTAGCTGATTTCCCTTTTACTATAGTTGAAACTGCCTGAAAGTTGCCTTCTTACTTGATGTGTTTGCAGTGTTCTTCCTTGGATTAAATGAGTCCATCGATGATTGGCATTGATGGATTGGTTGCCCCTTATTTGGGTAGACAACTCCCTTATGCTCTCTTCAAGATCACCCCCTTGCATTTTTGTCATTGACTTCCTTGGCACAGACCTTCTTCTAATGCTAACCATGTTGGTGGGTGCTAGGGGGAGAGGCAAACATGAAATGAATGATGACAGGAGTTATGCGCATTCCTTGTTCAACTTTCTCAATGGGTCTCCTTGACAGACCCGCAGTAGGCTTCTTGAATCCTGCATACATGAAATGTCGTAAGTGCTTTCATACACAAATCAAGGAAAATGTTAGTCAAATCTTGCAAAATCCTTGTTAGATCCATCTATGAAAATATCATAATATTCATATTTTGAGCTCATTTGGACCATAAACATTAATGCGGGCCCAAGGGGACGGGCAGCGAACGAGGGACAGCAAACTAGAAGGGAAGTTCCCGGACCTCACAAAACTTAGCAAAACCAAGATTTTTCAATTATAGCACATGGGAAAAGGGGAAGGAAGAGTGCCCAAAAAAACTTCCTTAACATTAGACTCATTTGAAAAAAACCAAAAGCTTGGAAGGGTAAAGTTGGAGGGTCACCGCCCTTTTGAAAAGTCAATGAGCACACGACAGACTGGAAGGAAAGTCCCGGACGGCGACGGAGGGGTGGAGTCCCAGAAATGGCCACGAAGGGGCCGAATTCTGGAGGCCGGGTCGCCGGGGCTCCACGGATGTTCAAAACGGCCACAGAGGGACAGAGTCCCAGAAATAGCCACGGAGGGGCTGGGTCCCGGAGGCCGGGTCACCGAGGCTCCATGAATGTTCCAAAATAGCCAAAGAGGGATAGAGTTCTGAAACCCCCAAAACTTAACGAAACGTTGACGAAACCTTGGCAATTCACTTAGGCACCACAAAAACATCCCAAATCCACCATAAAGTTTTCCCCAAAGTCAAAAATGTGGAAAGTGGACCGTCGAGGGTCCACGGATGTTTCAAAACAGCCAAAGAGGGAGGGAGTTCCAGAGGGAAAGCTCTGAAACCACTGAAACTTAACGAAACGTTGACGAAACCTTGGCAGTTCACTTAGGCACCACAAAAACATCCCACATCCACCAGAAATTTGTCCCCAAAGTCAAAAATGTGGAAAGCAGACCGTCGAGGGTCCACGGATGTTTCAAAACAGCCAAAGAGGGAGGGAGTTCCAGGGGGAAAGTTCTAAAAGCACTGAAACTTAATGAAACGTTGACGAAACCTTGGCAATTCACTTAGGCACCACAAAAACATTCCAAATCCACTAGAAAGTTGTCCCCAAAGTCAAAAATGTGGAAAGCGGGTCGTTGGGGGTCCACGGATGTTTTAAAACAACCAAAGAGGGAGGGAGTTCCAGAGGGAAAGTTTTGAAACCACCGAAACTTAACGAAACATTGACGAAACCTTGACAGTTCACTTAGGCACCACAAACACATTCCAAATCCACTAGAAAATTTTCCCCAAAGTCAAAATTATGGAAAGCAGACCGTCAGGGGTCCATGGATGTTTCAAAATAGACAAAGAGGGAGGGAGTTCCGAATGGAAAGTTCTGAACCCACCGAAACTTAACGAAACGTTGACGAAACCTTGGCAGTTCACTTAGGCACCACAAAAACATCTCAAATCCACCAAAAAGTTGTCCCCAAATTCAAAAATGTGGAAAGTGGACCGTCGACGGTCCACGGATGTTTCAAAATAGCCAAAGAGGGAGGGAGTTCTAGAGGGAAAGTTCTGAAACCACCAAAACTTAATGAAACGTTGATGAAACCTTGGCAGTTCACTTAGGCACCACAAAATCATCTCAAATCCACCAGAAAGTTGTCCCCAAAGTCAAAAATGTGGAAAGTGGACTGTCGAGGGTCCACGGATGTTTCAAAACAACCAAAGAGGGATGGAGTTCCAAAGAGAAAGTTCTAAAACCACTGAAACTTAATGAAACATTAATGAAACCTTGGCAATTCACTTAGGCACCACAAAACATCCCACATCCACTAGAAAGTTGTCCCCAAAGTCAAAAATGTGGAAAGCAGACCATTGGGGGTCCACGGATGTTTCAAAATAGCCAAAGAGGGAGGGAGTTCCAAAGGGAAAGTTCTAAAACCACTGAAACTTCATGAAACGTTGACGAAACCTTGGTAATTCACTTAGAGACCACAAAAACATCCCAAATCCATAGGAAATTTGTCCCCAAAATAAAAAATGTGGAAAAAAGTGAATTGAGCGATCAAGGACCAAGTTAGCAGGAACAAGACAAAAGGCAGAAAAGGGACGTGGGACTTTGTTTCTCCCTGGAATTGAATACCCCAAGTAGGTGAATTTGGTAAGGGGAATTTGATCGTTTGAAGACACATGACCAATTTGGGCTTGGAAAATGGGGCACACAAAACAAGACAGGAGCAAAGCACCCTATTGGGAGCGGAAAAAAGGGGGTCCCTGCCTACGACGAGGCGTGTGTGCAAAACATGTACAACAGGTGTGTTCGATCAAACTATGATAGAGGAAAAATGTAGCGTAACTTAGGAAGTGTGTAAAATCTCCAAATTAAACAATTCTCCCAATATTACTCCTACAGTTTATCTATGTTTCTATTTAAGTGTTTTCCATTATTTTGGGATAAAATGTTTAGACTAATCTAGGAATATGCTTTAAACTAAAAATAATAAAATTAATTAAGTTAAATCAATGGAGTTGGAATAAAAAACTTGCTATTTATTACAAACTAAGAATTTCAAAAAACTAACACCAAAAAAAAATATAGTAAACAAAAAGAAACTTGTAGGCAAATGTGGGAGCTCTCTGGTCTAGATGTATATACCAAGCATAGACATCAATGCAACATAATGTAATTTGTATAGTTTCCTCAATTTGGCTCACCAAAAAACTCACTTCAACTTCTAGAATCTATCTAACTACATATAGGGTGAAAGAGAAAAAATCAAGTATTACTTCCAAGTATAATAAATACCAATAAAAACCAATTTAACTAAATATTTAAATGAAAAAGAGAAAGAGAAAGAAACAATAAAAGCTGATTTTGTGAAAAATTCCAAAGAATAACTTGCAAGCTACAAATGGAAAGAGTTTTGGAATTGCAAAAGAGCTTGCCATGAATGGTCAAGCCCCCTACTTTGGTTTTCAACCTCCATAGGTAGAAAAATGTACAAAAAATGATAAAAATATAGACTATGTACTCATATCCTAAGTGTATCTAGAAATTAAAAGATTAGTGACAATGCAAATAGTGAAGACTAAAATATAAATGAGTGTGATAACAAAAAGGAGATGATAACCCAAGGTTCCAAGGGCACTACAAAAAGATTCTACAATGATAATAGAAAATAAATGAGTACCAAAAGAAAATTAAACAATATAATATCACCTCACAATTTTTTTGGAGAAAGGGATTAAAAATGGAGCTAAAGAATGTTACTAAACTTCCCAAGGGTGTAGACAAATATTGTAGAGCTCACATGAAAACCACAAATTCTAGTATAAATATTTAAAAAGTAGGTAAATATGATGTAGAGAAAAAAATTATGGCTTAATTGATAGATTCTAATAGAATGAGATAACAATTCAAAAATGAGATGAATGGAGGAAGATAGGGGAGCTAGGTAGCTAGTCAAATTATCTATAGAGTGATTACTATTAATTTGTGTAGGTATCAGGTGGTAAAACACTCTACTAAATCATAGACTATTGTGAGACATTAGCACATCACATCGATATATATATATATATATATATATATATATATATATATATATATATGTTGCAATAGCACCTAAATAGTTCTAGCTCTAAAAGGGGCCAAACACCATGAAATCACAAGGCTAAGACAACTATATCATTAATTTTGAGAAAAAGACCATGGGAGGTGTGGACAAAGATTTTGGCACCCTAATGCTCTCTAACCCTTATAGAGTTTTTCACCTAAAAGGAGAGAGATGGGCCAAAATGGGCAATGTCTACACTCAAGATTAATGTAAAATGGATGAAATATGCCTAAATACAATGTCCTAATGCAACAAACTGAAAAAGAAAGATGATTATTAATGTAAAACCTAAAAAATGTAAAGTGTTGGAAAACACAGTGTTATATGCAAACATGTGATAAATGACCTAGAAATGTAAACAAAACTAAATAGAAAGCTATGAAACAAAATGTGTACACCTGGAAGTTGAAAAAGGATGGCATGAAGGTCTGGAATCCTAAAAAAACTATTGCAGAAGCCAACTGGGACACTTGTGCCAATCTAGGCGACTTAGTCCCAGATCTAGAAAAACTGCTTAGAAACCTGTTTTGGCCAAATGAGTATCCAAATCTACAAAAACCTCTGAAAAACAAGTTCAGTGGGACTAAGTCACCACTATTGGTGACTTAGTCCACTTATGAATTTCTGAAAATTTGAAAGTGGAAACGGAAGCCCTCAGTCTGCACTTCGGTTCTTGACAGATGTTCGCTTCTAAAACTCTAATTTTCAAGCCTAAAAGTGACTTTTAACGATATTTTGACTTTTCAAGCAAGGAGAGGTCTTCAACAAGTATTCAACATAATTTTCAATGATCTTCAAACCCTCAAAGTGCCTAGATCTGCAAACACACAATGAAAGAGAAAGAAATGGTGAATGTTAGGGCATGGGGGCTTGCCTTGGTCAAACCCCTTTTTAGGTAATTAAACCAAAATGGAGAAATAATGTAATGAAGCATGAAAAAATGGAGTTAATACCTTGCCATGATGATTGATCTTGATTTTTCGCAACAATAGTTGAAGAATCTTCCCTTGAATGTCTTAGGAAGCTATCTTGTTGACTT
Organism: Sequoia sempervirens; assembly: GCA_007258455.2. NCBI lineage: Eukaryota > Viridiplantae > Streptophyta > Pinopsida > Cupressales > Cupressaceae > Sequoia > Sequoia sempervirens. Next base: position 528,361 of record VDFB02203016.1, on the reverse strand, counting down.
GAAATGATGAAACGCTAACTTGCTTGACTTAAGAACATGATGAGTGATGCATGAATAATCAATGTATATGATTTAGGGTTTAGAGACTTGTATTTATATGCAATTCACCTTATTTTCTTGTTAATTGGATCCCTAAGGTCGACATGAAAGATAAATAAACTTAAACTCCAAAATTTCTCGCTCAAACCTCAAAAATAGGCCAAATTGGACTAATTCACCATGTTGGGTGACTTAGTCCCACCTGGCAGGGACTCATTCACCCAAATGGGCGACTTAGTCCTAGAGGGGCCCTTTGACAGCTAGAATGTTGGGGAATGAGGAATTTCAGTTCTTATGTTAATTTCATTAGGTATTTGATCAAATTATGCCTTGGGATGCACAATATGGGGTCATAGGGGCCTATTAATGATGATGTAAAGTTCAATTAGGGCTTGGGACACAAAATTCAATGTGAAAGTGTGATTAAATAAACTTTACAACACTAAAATGAGGTCCACTTAGCCTAGAAAGGCACAACATCCAATGTGAATGTGTAAGACACATTGCAACACTAGATTAAGATAAGGTTTAAGTTACAAACATTCTAGATTAATGTGAGGATGCATTTAAATATATTTTGCAACATTAAATTAGGGAAAGATAGGTCCATTATGTCTAGAGAGGTGTGAAAGTCTTTTACAACACTTTACAACACCTTCACAAGACAGATCGTTAAATGCAATCTATTTAGTTTGCAAGGGTCCAAGACCTAGTGTGGATGTGTAAAACACCTCACAACACCAAATCAAGGCCTCACTAAGTCCAATTTGTCATCAATTATTCCCATATCAAGCAAAGTATACACTTTTTGGTGACACATTAAGCCCCCACTTTAGTGAGAGGATGAACTTGCTTCAAACTCACACTAAAGTCTAGACATTCAAAAGGGGTCCAATCATACCAATACGAATGGCAAAGGATGACAAAGACCAAATGAGGTTGTGCAAGACCCCAAGATCCAAGATCCTAAGTCAAGCCAACATAAGTGCAGAAGGACACACACAAGGTCAATGATTTACAGCAAGACAAGATACATGATCATACAATGGCAAGAACTAGAAGGAAAATTAAAAAAAGGTGGATCAAGCTTCAATCGTTTGTCCAACATGTTGTGGAGCAAATCTAGGTTGTTTGTTTGGAAATGTGTACTCACTCTGGGGCAACAAAACTCTTGGTTGTCCACCGGGTGAGAAGGAAAAAGTATACTCACTCTGGGGCCATGAAACTTCTAGTTGTCCATAGGGTGAGAAATCCACAACATACTCACTTTGGGGCCATGAAGCTTTTGGTTGTCTACGGAGTGAGAAATCCACACGGTAGCTATGGGGAAAAGTCATGCCTCAAAATAGGCTTTCCACTCAACCATACCAAAGTTATATCTCTTGATAACTTTAATAAGGTGCCATAATGAAAATGATTTTTGAGCTCTATGAGGTAAGCAAAACTTCATATGTTTGACACTCATAGATAAACAGGATGACAGGCATGCAAGTTGTGTTATGCAAGGTGGCCATATAACAATTGTTGTAAATGGAAAAATAGTGCAAGGAATGTTCAAATGGATTTTGCTTAGTTTGTGCAAGGTCTCATCTTAGGGGACATTGTGCTTAACATCTCCAAGAGAGGATGTGTCAAAGAAGTATCACACTCTTGGAGGGAATCAAGCCCAATGATACCACCAAGAAGAGGATGCATTGTGGGAAGAAATAAATCACACAATGAAATGTGAGTGTTGATGTATGCCCCCACTTTAAAGTGTTTGCGATTACCATCACTATGAGAAATTGCTTTAAAGTAGGAGACATGAGAGCTTATTCGGAAAGCCATATGCCAAGTCATATATTTCTTATAAGCTACATAATGAAAAAGGTAGTATGTCACATGCAATCCAACTTAAGGCATGTCATACACATCCCAAGCTTGCTCTTATATGTTCATGAAAGGTTAACGGCTAGCCAAAAGGGGCAACAACAATTGACATATGAGGACGAGGCTACATAACCCCTTGCCCCCACTGAGTGCAAGACAAGGATGAGACGAAATGATTGATGAAATGTATGCTAGAGTGAAAATCAGTATCAATTAGAGGAAATAGGTGCCCCCATAGAAGGAAGAATACCAAACTCCTAAAAATGTTGGATTTTACAACTCAAAGCCTTACATTCATTAGTAGAATGACCATGAACACTCTATGATAGGCACAAAATGAATTGTTGTAATAGATTTTCTTTCGAGTTCTTGGAGGAAGGGTGATCAAGTGATCTTGGAGAAGTCTTGACAAGATACCCTCTTGATCAATGGTAGATGGTGGTCCTGTAGTTTGTCACAAGGAAACTTCTTTCTTAGGTGTATAAGATGTCATACCTATGCAAGACTGTTTAGATGGCGAGATTTTGGGCTCTCCTTTATAGGAGGGAGTAAAATCTAATGAATTCAATTCATTAGTGTTTTGCGAGATGACATTGACATTAAGAAAGGATGTATTTGTTTGTTTGATTGCTTGCAAAGGAGAACAATCAATACCAGTATTATCTATTAGTTCAGGGTGTATGATGGTTAAAGTTGTCTTAGAAGGATGTTATGTGATAGTATTGATGTTGAGGGAAGGCTTGATTACTTCTACCAAAGGACAATAACCAAGACCGTGAGTTGTTTGTTGTGTGATAGGATATATGGGGTTGCAAATACCTTGTTCATGAGCACCACATCCTTTTCCACTATAGCCAAGTTATTTCATAAGTTCATAACCTTTGCCATAAAGATTTTTCATTGCTTTTAAATCAGGTGGTTGTTCGTTGTTGTGTTCATCAAAGGTTGTTGTATAGTTTGTTATGTTTTGGTCTAAAGTGGTTGAGGTGGATGCTTTTGAAGGATCATCTGAGTTTTCTATTGACAGGACTGTGTCAGAGTCTGTTTTTGTAATCTTGCATTCTTCCATGAGTGTTGGTGTGAAATCTAAGGAATCCCAATCATCATCTAATATCTTCATGTGTTGTTCTTTTTTTTGTTGTTGTACGGGTTCCACATGCGTAGTTGGTGTTAATGTGTGTAAATTATTTGCTTTGTTTTTCTCAATGTTCAAAAAACTATTTGGATCGGGGTCAGTGTCAAAGATGTGTACTATGTTGTTGTGAATGTATTTCATTTTATGATGATGAGTGGAAGGCACTACATTCATCTCATGAATCCATGGTCTTCCTAAAAGAAGATTATATGAAAGATTATGGGGCATGACATGGATCAGGGTGTTCAATGTGGCCACTCCAACTGTAATAAGTACAGTGATCACGCCGAGTGGTTTCTTTTCTTCATTTTCAAAGCCCTTAATAGATAAAGAATCAGGTTGAATTTTGTATCTATCCACATGAAGCCTATCCAAGAGGTTTACAATACACACATTAAGAGTTGAGCCATTGTCAACAAGGGTTTGCTTTATCCCTATCATATTGCATTGAGTTATGATCATGAAAGCATCATTTTGTTTTTGCACTTCCAAAGGGGGGAGTTCATTTTGGTGGAAAATAATGTCAGTATTCAATCCTTGAGCTATGGTTGCTATGCCATTTGGTTGCACATTAGAAGGGATAGGAACTTGTTGTAAGGCCATTTGGAGCATAGTGTGATAGGTAGGTGAATTTTGAAGTAAATCCCATAGGGATATCTTTGCAGGAGTATGCTTGAGTTGTTCAATAAGATCATACTCTATAGGAGTTAATCGAGGAGCACTAGGCAAGATGGACTTAGGAAAAGGTAATGGTGTTGGGGTGGGTTGTTGTGGTCACAGATTGTTTCTAGTGTAGTGTGTGTGAGCAACAACATCATGTGTAGGTGGGTAAAGGGTAAACTCAGGTTTAGGTGGAGGGGGAGGTTTATGTGACAGTGGGTAAAGGATGAGTTTAGGTTGGTGTTGAGTTTGTTGTTTGTGTGAAGGTGGGTAGAGAATTAGAGGGTTCTTAGGATGTCCCACAGGGTATGTATGAGGTCCATTGATTGAGGGGGATCTAATGGACACTTGCACATTCATAACCTCAGTGGTCTTGGTTTGATGTGTCTCTAATGAAGGGAAATATAGAGTATTGTCTTAATTTTCTTGCACCATGATATTCTCCCTAGGAGGAGAGTTTTCAAGAGAACTACGAATCAAATGTTCTTAACATTCAAAGGTTGGTTCTTCTAAAAGGACTTCATCGCAAGTAAGGGAATGATCAATGGTTTAATTATCTTTCTTAATAAGGGTTTCACTAGGTGAAGGGGGCAACTAAGATCTTCATGACCTTCATTGATTGTGTTTACGGGCATCAAAGTATCTTCTTCACAACAATGAGAGATACTAGGATAAAGAGAAATTTTATTATCATGATTACCTATGGTTGTATTATCTTGTTCATCAATGTCTTTTCCTCTAAGAGAGGTAAGAGGAGAGAAACAACTAGGATTCTCAAAACTCACATGAATTGATTCTTCTACCAAAATATCTCTATCACCAATAGGAGAGATATTAAGAGAAGAAAAAATATGATCGTTAGGAATGTCCAAGGTTGTATTCTCTTTCACTAAAACACTCTCATAGGGAGGGGATAGGAAATATTTCGTAACATGTCTAAAGATGTAAGACACTAACATTGTTTGAACAAGAATGAAAAGCACATGTAACCATTTCATGCAATGTTTCAACAATATAAACAATGTATAGGCAAGGATGAAAAACATTTTTATCCAATGTATGCAAAGCTTTAAGAATGTAAACAATGTATATGCAAGAATGGAAAACACTTTTAGCAAACTTATGCAAAGTTTTATGAATAGAAACATGGTGTACACAAAAGTGAAAAGAAATTTTATCCATGTTATGCAAAATTTAAGAAATGTGAGCATTTTCAGTTCTAATGATGCTTGCAAATGAAATGATTTAAAAAATGACTACAATAGATTGATATTTTTGAGCTAGATGCATAAAACAAATGTTCCTAAAACTTTCCAAACTTATAGTATATGATACTAGGAGGCTTAGGAAGCACAAAAATGAGGTTTCTGACATTGTAATAGGCAGTTAAAAATATGGACTGGGACTAAGTCGCCTAGAATGGCGAATTAGTTCCAGTTAGGGTTTTTTCAAAAATTTCAAAAAAAATTAATTGGTCTTTGTATACATCTAAAAATGATCAAGACATTTAATTAATTAAATACTAGTTATTTAATTAATATTCCATCTACGTATAAATAAATCCTCAATTTATTTATATAGTTCATATTCTTTAATTCTCCAAATCTAAAATCATATTCTTCTAATTTAATTAAATAAACGAATTTCCATAAGCTTGTTTTATTTAATTGAGTTTCATTAATCCTTGGATTAGGAATTCAAGCACATGTCTACAAATTTTCATTAGAATTATCTTCAAACACATGGCTTATTCCTCACACACTTCTTCAACAAACTTTCAAACACATGGTCTTTTTCTCACACACTTGATTCCTCCATCCATTTGGCATCTTTTCTTTGGTCAAGAGATTCCTCCATCCATTTGGCATGTTGTCTTTGTTCAAGGGAACACCTTCTTGATTCTCTCCATCTCCACCGTTCATCCCTCTTGTTTGAATCTGGACCATCGATCGTTGCCACATCACAAGATGCTTGGAAAATCCTATAAATACAACCCTTTACCTTTGTATTTTTCATCCACATTTGAGTAGAGTTATCATGCAGGAATATCATTTGAGCATTGGATCATTTTGGAGTTTTATAGTTGCATTTCATATCATGTTTTGTTTCATAGTTACATCTTAGAATCACACTTTGCTTTATAGTTGCATTTTATACCATACTTTGTTTTATAGTTGCATTTTAGATTAGTATATTCATATTTAGCATTTGACCATATGTAGAATCATCCTAGCTTCATATCATAGAATTTACATTGTATAATCTAACACCATTATCCATTCATCATAATATCCATTATCATTTTCATCATATAGTTTCATGTAGGAATTTAATTGACTTGCATGTTGAATATTATCTCATTTCTCAAGTTGTCATTTTAACAACCATAGTGCACATAGAAATCTGAGGGCCAAATGGTTTAATAAATCCTTGAGAATAGAGGACAATGAAACATTCTTAAAGATTTGTTTGACTGCAAAATAGAGTAGTTTATTTGATTCAAATCTTTGATATAATTCATCTCATTGGTGTTTGTGTTGATTTACTAACTCTCCCATATTTCACACACATAAAATGGCACCCACTGTGGGGCAATACCCCATTTCTAACAATTTTCTAGAAAATCTCTTGTAAACAGGTTGGACGTGATGTTCTAGCGTAATCGTTAGTTCTTTTGATGCATTTGACAAATCTTTCGGCGCATACAACTTCTATTTCGGCACATCCGACCAATCTTTCAGCACATTCAGGGTCTGTTCTGGCACATACAATCAATCTTTCGGTGCATGCATCAACTATTCTAGCGCATAGAGGGAGTATTTTAGCGCATTCGGTATTTCCTTTAGCGCATTCATCACATATTTTAGTGCATTCAATAGTTCTTTTAGTGCATGGAGTATTTGTTTTAGGGCATTGAAATAATCTTTTAGCACATTGAATGACTGTTTTAGCGCATCTAGTTAAATTGAAAAAAATAAAAAAAATATGAGAACTAATTACTGTTTTCTGCTTGCAGGTACTTTTATACGTTGGTCAAAGAAAAATTTATTAAAATATTGATGATTATGCAGGGGCTAGAGTTATTTAAATGCTTTCTTTTGCTTAAGATAGGCATCTAGTTTAATTAGAAAGGATAAAGAACACCATGTCTTTCGTGCTTGATGAATGGTAGGAATATGCTCTCCCCTTAATTGGGTGACCAAAAAGCCAGACCCATTCACTTTTATTTTATCCTTAGAGGGTCTGCCTTGTGGGAAAAAGTAATCACCCAAGGGAACGAACCAATTGGTAACATGCTAAAGCCAAACGACTTCCAACTGGGATATAAATGTGGGTACTTGGGGAAAGTTCAAGTATCACAAGGATTGTTCCAACAAGAAGGGCATCAATGGTATCTTTCCGCATGGATGATCCCCCATGAACGGAATGCCTATACTAGAACCCTTTGTTGTAGTAAGGCTAAAATTCTTAATCTATTTGTTGGTACAAGAACGATCATTTTGAATTCGTCCCACATTCTTGCGGCTTTTAGTAAAGATGAGAAATATGTCATGGGAGATTCATGGGTATTGATGCTTGGATGCCCCATAGAAGTGAGTTTCATGGAGGGGAGCTAGTGGGGTCAAGCATCTAATCATCCACTACAAGTAAGTGCAGCTGGAGTAAAATCCAAGTGGGAATCCAATAAATATTGTCCTACACAGCCTTAAGTTGTACATGCTTGATGTGTCTTTACTAATGTGTTTTTAAACAAATTTCGAACAAAACATCATACATTGGAAGTAAAAACCTTGATTCAGAAAAAAATCCTTTGGAACAACTTGGAAAATTAGAAAATCAAACACAAACTTGCAAGAAATTGCGTCATTCTCCCAGTTCAGCGCATCTGCTACATTTTTTAGCACATTTGTGCATCTTGTAGCGCATATAACTGCTATTATAGCGCATTTGTGCAATTTTCCAGTGCATTCATCCTCTGTTTTGACACATCTAGTCAATGTTGTAGTGCATCTATGCATTTTTCCAACACATTTACCCTCTATTGTAGCACTCTATGCATTTTTTGGCGCATCAACCCTATATTCTAGCACATATAGACAATCTTATAGCATATGTGCATTTTTCGGGTGCATTCGTCATTTGTTTTAGTGCAATTGTCAAATATTTTAGCGCATCTGGGCTCTATTTTAGTGCATCCATTAAATTCAAAACCCGAGAGTTAAACTTGTCCCCTATTTCATAGTTTGAACCAAAATTCAGAATCTTCTTCAAATCCAGAATCATTCCTTAGGTACCATAGAGTCTAAACTTGTTAAAATTGACCTCTACAAGTGGAATTCTCCAACCTAAACCAAGATCTAACATCTCAAAGTGCCAAAATCATCAAACTTATCACACCTTTGATTATTAAGCCTAGTTTCATTATTAGGATTTACCATCCTTTCATCATGAAACGAAGCTATATAGTCAAATCAAAATTATTCTCATTAGAATTTGTCATTCTGTTTGAATTAGTTGTAATCCTTGGTACTCTTCCAAACTTAGATCAAAGTTTAATCAAAACTATAACACTTGTATCCTCGTTCAAACAAGGTTACAAAAACAAAAACTTAAGGAAAAAGGATTTGAAAATCAAAACATTGAAGAGCCAACCCTTGGAACTCCAACCATTGAAAATCAAAACATCGAAACTCCAAACATCGAGACCCAAAACATTGAAACTCAAAATAGTGAGACACAAAACACCATGGTGGAAGCTGAAGAGAATCCTTTCCATGGACTTCACAACAGTGAAGGGGAAGAAATAACTGAGGAAGATATCCAACATGTTGACCAAGATCCCAACTTCCACAAATGCTTAGAAGAGATTTTCGAAAGAAATGGAGAAAAATACCTCCTTATGCTAGCTAAACAAGGTGTCAAATTACTTGAGGATTTTGATGTGAATCAATTGAAAGCACCTCCCAAACAACCTAAAAAAGAAACAAACCAAGTGATTTCCCTAACTCATCAAATGAAGAACCTTCAACAACAACTTCTTGACATGCAAAGGGTACCATCAAAACGATATTCGATCTAAGACATTTGTCCATATCCTTTTGATCAAGATATCCATATAATCCCTTTTCCCAAACATTGCGAATTCCCGAAATATGAAAAATACAATGGGAAAACCTATCTAATTGATCATGTGAGGGAATTTAGAACCATGAGTCTCAAATTTTCCCATGAATAAACTTATTTGATGAAGTTATTCCCAAGAAGTCTAGGTTTACAATGCCTTGAATGGTTTTCAAAACTTGCACCACCCATCAAAACCTTTGAAGAATTGGTCAACAAATTCATCACCCAATATCTTATAACATTCAACATGACATAACAATGAAGGAACTTTGCAACTTGAAACAGAAAAAGGGTGAATCGTTTCTTGTGTTTTTGCAAAAATGGAGAAGGTTGTTCACAAGATATTCTCATCCTGTATCTGAAAAAGAGAAGATGGAAATATTTATCGATAAACTAAATGACAAGATGAGCTACATGTTGGAATTGCAATGTCCACCCACATTCAAAAAATTGATTGAAAATGGGATTAAAATTGAAGAAGCTTTGGTCAAAAGAGGAGTCATAAAACTTTACAATGGCAACAACACATCAAACTCCTCTAAAAATTACCAAAGCAACGACAAACCAAAGTTTTGGCAATGAAACAAGAACATGGGTAACAACAATGGTACAACTAAAAACCAAAATACAAAACCTATATTCAACTTGATAGCAGCAGCCACCAAAACTAATCAGAATAAAAATCCACCCAACAACCAAAACAACAACCAAAATGTCAACCAAAGCAACAATCAAGGTAATGCTGGATTAAAAACACCATCATATTGAACGTCCTCAAATCGAAGAAGGTTCGCACCTTTAGGACAATCATCATAATAATCATTGAAGGAACTTCTTGAAGCTAAGGTCATAACATTACCAGAGGCAAGAAATTGGGAGCCACAAGTCAAGCCTCCATGGTGGAATGATGCTCATTTTTGTGACTTTCATCGCAACAAAGGACATAAAACCAACGATTGCACGCAATTGAAGCACTTGATACAAGAATTAATTGAAAATAAGACGATATTTGTAGGACCCCAAACAAACAATGATCATGGGGTGTTCAAGAACCCTCTACCCAACTACAAAAAAGGGGAATCTTCTTCTTCAAATACCAAAGGCAAAAACATAAACTGTCTATGACACCACCATTCTGCATATTGAGGTGGTTGATGATCAAACCCATGACAAATCAGATCTTATTGCAATTGATAACCCAACAAATGACAACACCCTTGAACATGAACATAACATCATTGCAATTGAAAAACAACATCACGATATCGACACTACCTCACATCAAATCAATAACCTTGTGCCCATAAATTTGTTCAACAACATCATTGCATATGACAATCAAATCAATGTTATCAAAATCAGAGGACAAAAAAATTCACCCATCAATGCAATCACACGAGGACAAGCCAAGGTAACATTGAAAGGAGCTACCCCTTCAGTGTCCAACGCAACTACTATTGTCCCTACAACTCAATATAACATAGTTGATCAATTGCAAAAAATACCCACCCAAATATCCATATTAGAACTTCTCAAGATTTCACCCACTCACAAGGAAATCTTGGAACAAGCTCTAGTCGCCACCACGGTACCAAAAAATCTAGAGGTTTGCCAATTCCAAACTATGGTGGGACATTTGACTACACGACACTGCTCATCACTTTCTGAACATGATGATGTATCTATCATCCATCCACACAACACTACCCTCCACATTGAGGTCTTAATCCACAAACACCGTGTTAAACATGTTCTAATAGATGGAGGAGTTGGCCTAAATATTTGTACTTTGAAACTTGTTCGTGCACTAGGCTATTCAGAAAATGCTATTGATCCTAGAAGGAAAATCACAATAAAAGTATATGATGATGAGGAGAGATCTTCACAAGGGTTGATAGTGCTACCTATTCAAGTGGGACTAGTTGTCAGAGATATAGTATGCCAAGTGTTAGACAAAGAGTTAACATACAACATACTCTTGGGAAGACCTTGGATTCATGACATGCAAGCAGTGCCATCCACATATCACTAGTATTTGAAGTTCCCTTTCAATGGGTAGGAAATCACTATTGCAGCTGACTCAAACAACCCCCAATATTGTAACAGCCTCAAGACTACCCAAGATGCTTTTGTACCACACAACAGGGAAGCTCCAACTCATGGTTCATCAAATGATGGGAAACAACTAAATGCCTTGTCAAAATGGGTTGAGAAAAAGGACCAATCAAAGGATAAGGGTATCAGTGATTACACTCCCTCAAGTAAAGAAAGTACATCAAATTCTTCATCAAACCAGCCTGAGATAAAGGATCAATCAAAAGAAAAAGGTGTCGGTAATTCTACTCCACAAGACCAGGAAAATCAACTTGAGTCCTTATTGAAACAAGTGGCCAAGATCCAATTGAAAGACAAAGGCATGGGGGAATACTCATTTGAGCAATCCTTATGTTTATCACAACTTTCCTCTTCTCCTAAATCACATGGGCAACCATCGACATCAAGACAACAATCATCACAACCCACCACACTATTCGATGGCACCTTTGTAAGAGCAGGCACATTAGTGGATGAAGAATCATCACAAGCATTCACCTCAAGTGTGCAAACAAATCAATACGACAAAGGAAAGACAATCCTAGAAAAGATGGGGTACGAGGGAAAAGGTCCTATTGGTAAAAGGAAAGAAGGAATCATAGAACTGATACAACCTATCACAATGCAAGCCAAGGATAAAACAAGATTGGGGTATAAAGAAGAATCAAGAGAAGAAACCAAACAAGTTGTTGAAAGAATCCTACAACTACAAGCTAGTGATGATCATGAAACTGATTCAAATGAATATGAGTGGGATTTGCTATCCGAAGAGTCTTGTCACGATAAGGAAATTGATGTGGTACAAAAGTATACACCCATACATGAGGAGGGTCAAATTTCAGGTTACAAACTACTTGAAATAGGATCACAACATATCGATGACTCCAGCGAAAATGACCAGACTCGGAGCGAAACGGATAATTCAGAGGAGAGTTACCTTATAGAAATTGATTTCTCTATTGGACAATCCGAAGACATTACCATCGAGACCCTTACTATATCTGACCTTAACCAATCCAGCAATCCCTTGCCCCTAGTACATCTTGAACTCATAGATTGGGATCAAATTGAGCCGTTTGATATCCCCATCTTTTCAAATGATGAGGCCATTGTCAACTTCCTTTGTTCTGCCAATCCTGAAATAGATTCCACCATTGAACATCGTAACGAAGCTTCCAACCAGGAGAGTGTCAAATTTTCTAACTATAAAATGAATAATAAAGGGAATAGATCTGATGGTGAAAAGCATTCAATGGTAGTATCAAATCTAGAAAAAGTAAAAATAAAGAGCGTATCCAATGGCAAAAACCTCTCTAAGGTGCTGAAGGATGGAAGATTTGACACTCCTCGAACACTTTCAGGAATGATCTAAAGTATTGGTTGAACCCACTCAATCTATCAATATTGGCAATGAAGAAACAGTAAAGACTATCCATCTAGCAGAATCCTTGACAGGTCAAGAAAAATTGAACTTCATCAAATTCTTCACAAAAAGACAAGTCAACTTTGTTTGGTCATATGCCAAAATGCCAGGGATTGATCTAGAACTCACCATGCACCACTTATCACTACCAGCAGGGGTAAAATCGGTCAAGCAAAAGTTAAGGAAAATGCATCCGCATATTGCCATATTGGTAAAGGCAGAACTAGAGAAGTTATTGGATTATGGGTTCATTAGACCAATTGACTATGTCGAATGGATATCAAACATTGTGCATGTTTCAAAACTAGACAAGAGCATCAGGATATGCACAGATTTTCGGGATCTCAACAAGGCTTGTCCAAAAGATGAATTTCCCCTATCGAACATTGACATTATTGTGGACCTAACAACAGGACATGTCATGTTGTCACTCATGGATGGTTTTTACAGTTATAATCAAATCAAAATTGTGCCTAAGGATCAAGATAAGACAACCTTCACATGTCTGTGGGGAACCTTTTGTTGGAATGTCATGCCATTCGGGTTAAAGAACGTGGGAGCAACTTATCAACATGCTATGATGACAATCTTTCATGATATTATGCACACCTTCATGGAAGACTTTGTGGAAAATTTGTTAGCCAACTTGTACACCAGAGGACACCTAGAGATCCTAGATAAAATCTTTACCAAATTGGAAAATTTTAATGTACGATTGAACCCAAAGAAATGTGTGTTTGGGGTGACTTCAGCCAAACTCTTGGGATATATAGTTTCAGAAAATGACATTGAGGTAGATCCTGTAAATTTCAAAGCCATCATGGAGATGTCGCCATCCAAGAGAATTAGTTAGCTACAATCTCTACAAGGGAGATTTCAATCAATCCAAATATTTATCTCACAATTGGTAGACAAGACCCATCCTTTCACTCACTTGCTACACAAGAATGTATCTTTCTGATGGGATGAGAAATGCGAGGAGGCCTTCAACCAACTAAAACAATATCTGATGAGTCCACCTGTCTTAATACCACCAGCATAATGAAAGCCGCTTTTATTGTACATAGCAACAACTGAGATATCATTGGGAGCCTTGTTAGCACAAGAGGATTCAGCGGGAAAAGAAAGGCAATTTATTATATCAGCAGAACCTTAAATGGCTATGAGATCAATTACACCTTCATTGAAAAGGCTTATCTGGCAGTAGTGTTTGCTACCCAACAATTATGACACTGCATGCTAACTCATACCATCAAATTAATAGCTAAGATAGATCCACTGAAATACCTTCTTAGAAAAGATAATCTAACTGGAAGACTAGCTAAGCGGGCCATGATGCTAAGTGAATTTGACGTCCAATATGTCGATAGGAAGGAAATCAAAGGACAAGCAATCACAAACCAATTAGCTGAAGCACCATTGCAAGATAATCATCCAATGAATATTGAGTTTCCAAATGTTGATGTCCTAACGGTATCAACACAACAATGGGTCATGTACTTGTATGGCTCTTATACACAACATGGATCAAGTTCCAAAATATTTTTTATCTCAACACAAGGACATACCATTCCCAAATCCTATAGACTAATGTTTCCTTGCACCAACAACATAGCCAAATACGAAGCATTGATCATTGGAATCAAAGTAGCAGTCGAGTGGAAGATCACAAAGTTACATGTCTATGGAGATTCACAATTGGTCATTAATTAGGCAAACAATTATTATCAAAAAAAGGATGACAAGCTAATGCCTTATAAAAGAATGGTTGATGACTTTAAAAATTACTTTGTGGAAATAAGATTTGAGCAAATTCCTAGAAGCGACAACAAAGTTGATGCCATGGCGACCATTGCTTCTCTCTTATAGATTCTTGAGAAACGAGCCCATTACGAGTTCATGGTGGAACAACTGTTCAACCCATCATATGACAACCTGAAATCCCAAGTCATCTACCATCTAGCTGAGGCTAACACTTTCATCTATGGGAAAATTTATAATTACCTAAAAGACAATACTCTCCCACCTGACCTATCCCGAAATAAAAAATGAAACTTCATTCGTCAAGCCGCCTGACATGTCCTTATCACGGATGTCCTTTATTGACGAGGTCTTGATGGAACTCTCCTCTGATGTTTGGAATGTGACGAGTCTGAAACAACTTTATGAGAGGTTCATGAAGGTGTTTGTGGAACTCATTTGAGTGGTTTAACCTTAGCCAAGAAACTCCTCTGTTTGGGATATTACTGGCCGACTATGGAGAGAGATTCTTTTCAATTCGTCAAGAAATGCAAAAAGTGTCAGATTCATGGTAATCTCATCCATGCACCAGCACAAAAACTTCAACCTTTTGCATCAACATGGCCCTTTTTTTAGTGGGGACTGGACCTCGTAGGAAAGATTCATCCATCTTCATCCAACAGACACAATTTTATCATCACAACCACAAAATACTTCACAAAGTGGATTGAAGCAGTTCCACTAACCACCATCATAGGAAAGCAAATCTCATCATTCATCCTGAATTATATCATCTGTCGGTATGGCACCCCTCAATCCATTATCATGGACAACGACAAACCATTCAAAAATCAAGATGTGTAAGAAATCTGTGAGAGGTTCCATATACAACATCAGTTTTCTACACCATACTATCCCCAAGGAAACGGTCAAGCAGAGGCCTCAAACAAGACTATCCTAAAAATCTTGAAGAAAATCGTCAATGAGGTTGGACGTGATTGGCATGTTCAACTGAACCCTGCTTTATGGGCTTACAGAACCAGCATCTGCACCCCGACAAGAGCCACACCTTATGCTCTAGTCTATGGATCAGAAGCCATTCTACCTATTGAGGTTGAACTACCATCACTCCTGGTGTCACTAAAGGGGATCATTTCAGATGAGGATTATGGAGTGTCTAGGTTACAAGAATTGGAACTATTGGATGAGCGTCATCAACATCCAGTGGATCATTTGAAAGCATACCAATAGAGGATATCCAGAAGCTACAATCACAGAGTCAAGCCTAGAATATTTTAGGTGGGTGATTTAGTCCTGAAAGAGAACCCCCGTAACCAACAAAATTGAGAAAAGAAGGGGAAATTTGAACCCAACTGGCTAGGTCCCTTTGTTATTGTGTTAGTCCTTGGATCAGGAGCATATCAGTTGTCCATGTTAGAATTTCCAAGATCTAATTGCAAACCTGAAAATTACCTTCCATAGAAGAGGAAAACAAAAAAGCAGAGATTGCATAAAAACATGCAATTTGATATATTCGAAAAGGACAATTAATTATAAGAGATTATTTGCTTTATAAAAGAAAAGATGAGAATACCTAATCTTATCTTGAGCAACAAGATAGCTCGAAAGATAAAGATAAGATCCTATAACCTAGGAAATAAATAATTCCTAAGTAAACTTATGCAAGCGTAATTAAATATTAATTACACTAACACCCCCCCATAAGTGCAACTTAGGGAGAAGTAGATTATTATGCAAATATGAGTCCCGGAAACAAGGCCTGATGAGGTACTCATGTACAAATGTAAAGAGAGAGAAACCCCCCTCAGTGAGATGAACTGCTACGAAGAAGCACTGGAAGAACTTTGTAGAGTAACACTGGAACTTGATATAGGCAAGCAAGGAAATATTCTTCTGTATACTACTGAAACCGGATGAGAGTCACTGATTGACTCAAGGAATCATGATAAAGCAACAAAAGACCCGATGCCACGGAACACTCGAAACTCACATACTGGATCAACTCTGGAATCTGTAAGCAACCGTAGATGAATGGACCCATAATGATGACAAATTTGGAAGTTGTGTCTCGAAGCCAATGCTAAACTGAAACTAAAACTGCCCATAGGACGAGTACCATCAAGATTCTAGAACATTAACCATAAAACATGGCCTCCAAATGAGAAAGATCTGAACCAATGCGGATCAAGAACTATAAAATCCCAATGTGAAGTGTGAACTGAAACAAATCAACGATGTGTCTAGCTAAGCAAGAAAGAAGCTAGAAGGAGACAACAAGAAACCAGAAAAACTCATGCAAGTTGTCACCAAAATGAAATATGGATGCAAGAAACCCCCTTACTGGAACTTTATATCAGTTCATTATTACAATACCCAATGATTGCATAAGGAGATAATGCAAAACAACAGAAACATAGATGAAAATGTAAACCTAGCACATGAAACAAAAATGAATGCATGCCTAAAATAAGTTATGTATTTTCTATAAATGACCTCAGATCTGTATAGAGGCCGAAACCAGCTTTCCGACGCCGCGAAAATCGTGAAAAATGGATAAGCGAGTCAAAAGATATGAATCCCAGAGTGAAAATGGCAACATCTGACTTCTGAGGCCAAAAAAGACATCAAAAATGCAAAACCAGAAAATCTCACCAGCAGCATTGCGTAGAGCATCGAAACAGCTTTCCGACGATATTTCGTTTGCAGAAAAATACCTCCGTTTGTGAAAGTTACGCCAAAATGAAAAAAAGCCCTGTAAAAGGGCATTTCCACCACTAACAAGGAGCAAAATATAAGCCCCCAGGCGCTGGCCCTCGGTCCGCCATGTGACCGCGCGCTCAGAGAGGGCAAGAAAAACGGTGGGCTTGTGGGCGCAGCCCCTGGTCACAGATGTGACCGGGGCGGGTGCTCGGAGCTGGCGGAGCTGAGCGCAGGAGCTCCCGGAGCCGATAGAACCACGGGCCCGGCGGTAGGGGGCTAAAATCCGGTGTAGTGGCGTGAGAGCGGAGAAATGGGGCGGCGGTGGCCCAATGGTGGTGCGATGGTGGTGCAGCGGAGGCCGCCGGGTGGCGAACGGGCGGCGCTGCCTTTTAAACGGGCAGCGCCGAAAATCAAAAGGATTTTTGATTTTTTTAATATTTTTTTGAATTTTTCTCGAAATCTGTGCATCGTGAAGCATGCTGGGGGGCCGTACGGCCCTCTGGGAAATTTTTTTTGCTTCTCTGGATGATTTTGTCCAAACTGGACAAATTTTATATGAAAATGGGGGTTTTTGGGCGTTGTGAATCTAACGGCGAGGTCCGTTTGGGCCCAAAGTGCTCCGAAAATCAGGCGACCCCCATATCTAATAGATAAATCACCGATCTTACAACCCTTGCAGATCTGACAAACGGTGATGAAAATCAATAAAATGAAAGCCATTTTTGACTTTTTCCAGTGCTCTAAATGCAACGGAAAACCCTGATCTGATCCAAGATGCTGCATGAATGTGCTCAAGGATTGAAACCCTCGAGGGACCTCGAACGAGCTCTGCACTGTGTTCCTCCGAAAATGTTGAGAAGGGGCTGCGAATCGTGGCTCTGATACCATGTTAGAATTTCCAAGATCTAATTGCAAACCTGAAAATTACCTTCCACAGAAGAGGAAAACAAAAAAGTAGAGATTGCATAAAAACATGCAATTTGATATATTCAAAAAGGACAATTAATTACAAGAGATTATTTGCTTTATAAAAGAAAAGATGAGAATACCTAATCTTATCTTGAGCAACAAGATAGCTCGAAAGATAAAGATAAGATCCTATAACCTAGGAAATAAATAATGCCTAAGTAAACTTATGCAAGCGTAATTAAATATTAATTACACTAACAGTCCACACCGGAAGGGGATTTGTTTGATGAACCCCTCAATAGCCTGCATCTCAAGAAATTCTACACTTGAATCATCTAGTGCATCGGAAAGAGTCCTGAAAAAATATAAAAACATCAAAAAATGTCCTAAAAAAATGGTTGCCTTGATGAAAACCTGGCAAAAAGGCATCTTGGTAATGACAACAAAGAAAAGAAAAGAAAAAATACAAAAATACAAAAATACAAAAAAAGTGAAAAGTCAAAAAAATCATAAAATCTGAAAAGGTGCAATAAAAACAAGTGGTGAAAACCTGGCAACAGGCGCTATTTGTGATAGGCTAGCTTTTCCATCTATTTGAGCATGCCGACCATTTGCTTTCGCCATTTTCTTTTTCCATCAAATCTGCCTATCATCAAAAAGCTTCATGTACATATCCTAGCATCGTGGTCATGTCTCACCCTAGACTGGGGGAAAAATCATGAACTCACTGGGGGCAATAAACTATGAGCTTGAACCAACAGACAAACAACAGTAGTACAACACAACCCAAAACAATGATCATAGTGCAACTCAACATTGAACATCAATCACACAAACATGAACACATCAACCATCCATATCAAACAGCCAAATCAATCAAACCAAAAGCACACTTCAAATGGATGACTGTTCTTCTGAATCATGGATTTATCACTATGGAATGAATGTTCAATTGTTGAACTTAGATTGTTGTTATCATATATCTGGAGCACCCTGATGATGTATTGCACTAGAGGAGCTAGGAAGGAGTATGATTTTTCTTTGTCTGTTGTCTGTGAGTTGATCATTATTACTGTGCAAATTTTCACAGGACGTGCTCTACAAAGTATCACTAATGACATTCCAAATTTGCATAGGAAAATGGTTAACTCTTGTATGTTTACGCAAGCAATACTCAGGTCATCTTGGTTTAATTATACTTAGATGCTTGTGTTAACTTGCATTATGAAGCATCATGGAAGTAGTACTCGGGTCATCATGGTCTAAATATGCCATCGATGCTTGTACTCACTTTCAAAATTTTAAAGGCTCAATGATGATAAAAAGCACGACAAATTGGCTATTAAAAATGACAACTTTTGAATATGAGATCGGCATGGTTAGAGTAGATTGCATCCATGTTAGCTTGCATATGTATCTATAGGGTTTCCAAAGCTACAACAATTTCACAATGATGTTATCTCTAACACTAATGGATTGAGTACACTTGACATTAACAAAAACACATCATTCTCATATAGTTGCATCATCATTTGCATACATTAGAAAACATTATCACATCATTCATCCATCCATGCATCGCATCATAATATTTGCATCAGGAAAACACAAAAAGACGTGCATCACATCTCATTTACATAATCAAAATCATTTCATATAATTGCATTATGAAAGTGGTTCACTAAACTTAAATGAGTGAGTCTCTTCATATTTCCAAGAAAGTTGGGAAATATGTCAGGTTTTGTGAAGCTTAACTTAACAAATAATCAACTGATGACAACCTTCCCACAACTCTTGGAAGTTGGATAGATTCACTCATTTAAGCTTAAGACCCTAGAAGTTTTGAAGTATTACAAACTTAGTTAGGCATAATCATTTTCATCACATAATCATATCATCATTACAAAACATCATACATCATTTACATAATCATTGCATCCCATTATCATTACATCCATACATAATCAGTATAAACATCACATATCATCACATTGCATAATCAAATAGCATAAATCATCATTGCATACATCACATAATCATGCATTATCATATAACCATTGCATACATCACATAATCATACATTATCATGTAATCATTGCATACATCACATAATCATCACATAAGTATCATCATTGCATAATCATAATGATCACCATCATGTAAACATCATAAATAGATAAAATTAGGTACCATCATACAATCATTTCATTTAACATTCATCCATTCATTTGCATCATAAAAGTACAAAAACATCAAATACATTACATTTCATTGGCATGATAAAATCCATCACATGCATCATATAGGCATCATTCATAAAACATCATAGAAAACACATCAATTGCATCATCATTTGCATCCATAACATATCATACCATCATAAATTAATTGCATCCATCATAATCATCATGATCATCATTATAACATAGAAATTAAATGCATCCATCATAATCATCAAGATCATCATCATATAACATCAGATAGACATGTAGATCATAATCATCACTGCATATCATATAACCTCAAAATCATAATGCCAAAGTGTACAAGGATATCCAAAGGTATAAAAAGATACATCAATATCAAAAATGGCAGTGTATCATAAAGTTTGAAAACAAGAGGTACATCATCAATGTCTCAACTGAATAAAGAGGTGTATACATGTCCAAGGTACATTAGAGAATCATAAACTGGAGCTATGTTGTGCTCCCCCTAGACGGTGTTGGCATCACATGATCAATACCTCCCCTTGCACTCGACAAACCCACACTAGGATCTCTATGATCTCTAGGCAGTGGCAACATAACACCCATGCTAACGGTATTAGACCGGGACTTGCCAGACTGAGATTGTGCAAAGCTCTCCTGCCACTCTGGAGGAACCGCATCATAATATCAACCTTTGTAGAACTTGGCCTCCTACACAGTATGGCAGACCTCTTTGAAATAATCTGAGGTACCAACAGCCGCTACAACATGCTGTAGCCTCTCAATGATGGCCTTGGCCTGCTTCACCCATTATCTCAGGGTATCCCTCTCAACAGTCAATATGGTAATATGTCCCTGTACCTGTCCCTGGGCCTATACCTGTGCAAGTTGGGATTGTACCTACTGCACCTGCTGCCTAGTAGCATCCCTCTCAGTCGTCAGAGTCTGTACCTATCCCTGTGCCTATGTAAGTAGAGCTTGCACCTACTTTAGATGACCTTGTAAAGTCTCGACCTGTACCTGAAGTGTAGCAATCTATGTTTGTTGCAGTGGTGAGGGAAGCCAAACCTCCACATGTCACCTCTTGTGAGGCACTCTCATCTCTCCAATTTTTGGCCCTGGTCCTTTGCCACCTCCATTATCTCCCCCATCACTCTCCTCATCATCACCATCATCACTGCTATCCCCCTCCTCACTGCTCTCCTCCTCCTCCCTCTGCTCCTCCACCTCCTCTCTCCGTTGCCTCCACCCATGACCTCCTGCCTCCTCCTCCACTAACAATGGTGTTGGCTCATCCATAATCATAATCTGTGGGAATGGGTGCATGAACATATATAGGGCATACTCCTCTGATATAGGTGCATCGATGATCTTTAGATGCACCTCCTAAATATCAACTTGTAATCCCTAAAAGTGTTGTACTGTTGCATCATAAGACAAAACTGGTCCCCACTCTGTATCATCCTATCATCGTCAGGCATAATGGGCCACTCCCTAGGGCATCCCTTGAACCTAGCCATACTATCTCAGTACTCTCAGCAACATGAATCTCTCAATGATAAAATGGGTCTTCCCAATCAGATAAATTGACTGACATAAGAATGGAATCTCTGTGTCATCCTTTAACCACTGCTCGCAATCAACATATGGCTGCCATACCACTGACTCTAAGTCATCCAATGTCCTCCTCCAATACTCCAACTTGCCCAACCTAGGCTGAGCAAGTTGACCAACATAAATATGAACATATGGCCTCATGGCCAAGTACTGCCTCTCTCCAACTAGTTGACTAACTGCTATATGCTCCCAGGCCCAGACCTGGAGCAATGTGACCCCCACCGATAAACTCACCTCACACAGATAAACCACTTGGTGCAGATCATGATATAGGTGTACAAGTTACATAAATCAAACCTATGCATATCGAGTGTCGTGAACAATCATACTCTCTAAGATTCACCCCCATCCAACTGAGAGTCCCTTTGACCTGCAGTCAGGACAAAGGAACCCTCCTATGAAACTGGCTAGAACAAAAGGAAAAGTGGTGTATGCATCAACCATGTCCCTCCACAAAATCTCATACCCGCATATATGGTCATCCTGAAATACTCTTCACGGTGCATCAGTCCCGCCCTGCTCCTATGAATCATAAATGACAAGCTCCCCAACAATAGGTATCTATAAAATCTGGTAGACATCCTTAGGAGTCATTGTGATCTCACTAGTAGGAAAATGGAAGGTGTTATGCTCACTATGCCATATCTCCACTAAAGCTGTTAGTAAACCCCTGTTCACCCTAATCTAGGGCATATCGATAAGAGATGACAAACCACATCGTGCAATAATAGTTGTCTCAGGCTGCGTTAGATGGAAAATCAACTCACATGTCCTTGAGAATTTCTCTTTGATCTGCAGACTAGTCAATGGCCCCTATCATCACAAAATCACAAATTAGTCAATCAATCAATCAAAATCAATCAACCTATGAATCTAATTAGCTCTGGTGAGACTTTGATCAAATATTGTGAGCACCAATAAAAAAATGCACCTCGCCTATCATGAGGTTCATCAATCAATTCAACCTCGCCTATAATGAGGTTTATCAAATCAATCAATTCACCCTCACCTATCATGAGGTTTATCAAATCAATCAATGCACCTCGCCTATTGTTAGCTCTCAAAAATGTAGGTTGAATGCCTCGAGAGGCTGCCAATCTCTTGATACGTTTTAGGGCAACAGAACAAGGTTTGAAACAATCAAACCTTCTACTCTTCAGGTGTTGCTAGACCTAGGCAGGTGTACCTAACTGAATAATGCAGACTTAACTTGTGATTATCTTTCTGAAATGCTTTGTCCACAATGGCAGATAACAGTGAACAAATGAAACCAAACTTGATAGCAACTTGCAGATCTAAAACCTAAAATACTTAATTAACTGATAAAAGAGATCGAATGAATTCAAATAATGAATTTGCAGAGACTAGTTCCTTGTTGGGTATGCGGAGTCAAATGAAACAGAAATGGGCAACTTATTCTGGTAGAAAATCAAATTGTAGGCATATGATCTATTTATAACTTGTATAAACAATGCAAGATTATGATTACTAAGCTCTACTTTAAGAATCCAGATGAATTCCCCCTGATTACTATGATCAACAGAAAGGATTTAATCCCTACTTGAGAGAATCAGTCAATTAATCACACAGATACAACAAATGTGCACTGATAAACTGAAAATAAACTTGTTACTTCAATTTAAACAACCAGGAAACATCAACTTGGAGACAACTTAATAATACTCTTCAATAAACTCAACATACAATTGACACCAGAAGTAAAATGCCACACCAGCTGATCTTCATTGAAACCACCATTTGAAATCATGCACATAGTCTCTGGAAAGAGAAAATTATCCTACTATAGCCATCTGACTACCTTCTTCTTCTAATCTAAAATATGATGTTGTTCAATTACAATCTCGGGGCATATTTATAGCCAACATATGAAAATAAAACACTTTGAAATATCATGTCGGCCCTCCAAAGAATTCAGGCTCCAATCGAGTTGGCCAACAATGGTCATCAAATAATTCATCACGTTAGCCATAGGAATCATAATTTGCTATTTAATTGAATCCACATGTCGGCCACAACAATCAAGCACCATTATTCATCATCGAAACAATCGCTGAGACATTCCCCTCACCATGCCGAAGGCAATTCAATCACTTTCCCTGCGTGCCCCTATTCATCGCAGTCATCATGACATATTTGGGTCGGTGAGATATCATATCAACCACATAGTCTTTTCCCTGAGTGTTCCTCCTTCGCTTCATATATCGCTGTGACATCTTGACCTCGGGGTGACATCCTGTAGAGAATACTTCACTACACCAAAAGCCTTCCACTAGATTCGTGTCACTGTGACCACCATATTCGGGGAGACTTCCCCCGACATCCTTTTGCTTGGTCGAAAAGAAGATTCTACTGGCCAGTCGGTGTGAAAAATACGTATTGCTATGACCTTCCTCCGACACGGCACTATCTGGCCGAAGAGAAACCCAATGAGCCAATTGGTAAGACAACAAGGAATTGTCGAGACACCAGCCCAATAGCTCCAACTCACATCGAGGGAATATACCCACCGAACGGTCTGTAAGACATGTGAGAATTGGGGAGACATCAACCCGATAGCCGCAACTTACCCTGACGAACCACCAAAACCACTGGTTGGCCAGACAAACAGAAATCGCCGAGACTGCTGCTCGAACACAAGGACTCATGCCGATAGGAAATCCATAAACACGTGGTCACCGAGACACAAGAAAATTCTTGTCGACCGCCCTGAAACAAAATGTTAGCAAAAAACAGGTCGGGGAGACAAGGAAAATTTCACGCCGACCAGAACCATGAAGTAAAATATGCATGAGACAGATGAATTCAAAGGGGAAGAATGAGTAGAATGGAGAAAATATGCACGTGAAAGGACCCATTTGGAAACATATGAATATGAACAACACAAAATCATTAGGAAAAATATAGTTCCAATAGTGGCTTCATCTGGGGATGATTGAGTGTAAGATCAATGCAAGGATCCAGAATCTATGGGTGAGTAGACCAAACGCAAGATGAGCAAAATGAAAATGAACAAGAGGCAGATGGAAAGAATGCAAAATGAATGCAATATGGAGACGAATGGAAAATGAGAGTGAAATGGAGATGGAGCTGAATCCTAATCTACTGTGCATGGAAAAGAATTTTAAAGAGGACAAGCAAGAGTTGTCCATGCACTGGCAACCCCTAATCCTCTGTGTTGCAACTTCACCTGTTCCAAACTGTTGCAATCTGAAACTCAAATCATACCTTCCCCTGTCAAATATCTGGTTTTGTTTTGAGTTCATCAGATTTTTCCTGAAGATATTCATGCATTCCTTCCTGTCACCATTATTGCAAGTTTTCAGAGAATCATCATGCTCAGCTTGACCCAACTTCCCAAATGTATTCAGTAGTTTATATTCTCCATCATCAGATAAAACTTTGTTATATCCAACATTCAAAATGCATATGCATGAAACACAATATTTTATATTATCTCTCTCACTGTCATGTATTATGAAACATTCTCCCAGCTGTATTAAAAATTTATCATCAAAGTGCTTCACTTGAGAAACAAAGTGTTTTGCTATATCAACACTGTTTGAAACACACAAATTTGAAACCTTTTGCACCTCTCCAGTAGCATTATTTGGAATCAACATTAGATCATGACTCATATTTTCAATATCATGCATATGTGGACCAATAAAATCTGGACCTCTATCATCCTTGGTATGCAAACAAATGTCTTCTCCACATGAGTTAGAAATTTCAGAATCACATACCTTTTCTTGAACAGGCACATGCATTTGGTCAACTCCAAAAGTATCACCATCAACTTGAGAAATGCACTGAGAATCACATGAATTATTGCACAAAAAACTTTCACTATCGAAACAAATGCAAGCTAGACAAAGAACCTCAGGATCACCTTCATGTGTATATCTATGATATTCAAGATTCAACAAATTGGAGATTTTCTCACAGCTGAGTAAACAAGTTTCCACATTTTCACTATTATAGTCACATTCATCACTTTTGTCATCATCAAAAAGAGGCCCAGGATCATCAGAGAATAAAAAATTGGAAACATTACCAGCACAGTCATTTGTTCCATAATTTGACACATTGCCTTGTTTGTCTAAAAACATCTTTTGTTCATCATCAAGTGGATCTGAAAATACCTGAAATTCATTCCTGGGCATACCTTGGCAAAACATTATCTGATCATCTTTTAAAACTTCATCATGCAATGGGTCTGAAATTTTTTGGAAACCATTCTCAAATTTACAAACCTCCTCTTCATCGAATGTATCTTTGTAGCTTTCAACTGCAGTTGGAGGCATTGTATATTCAATATCAATATTTCCCATTGCCTCTTCATCCTGATCTTCATAAGAGTTAGAAGAATCCTCTTGCTGCAGATCCAAATCTACAGGTGTATCATCAAAATATGAATATTCATTGGATCCCTCATAACACACACTGCTTTCCCTGTCACAATCTGTTATGCAAGAGAGGTATCTTGCATCTTCATCTTTATTATGCAAGCAATTACAAGAATCATACTGACTTGCACATACCTCATCTTTTATTGGAAGCATTGTTTGATCAATTTCTCTACACTCAACAGAAGTACAATCATTGGAATCAACATTGATAGTGTTCTTATACCTTTTCTTCTCCATGGCATCAATGAATTTATTCACTACATCAAAGGCATGCTGTCTTGATGATTCAAGCCAATAGGCTGATTCAGGCTCCCACGCTCTTACAAATTTCTCAACAAACATGGCCCTTGTTGGCCTATAATGAGAAGGTATATGAAAATAGATATCTGTCATTCTATTGTACAGAGAACCCAAATCTTCCCCCTCATATAGTCTTATGTCAAGAAAAGCATCCCAAAGATTTTTAAAATATTCATCATCTCTAGATTGTTGGTTTTGATACATACCTTGTTGCAGATTCTGGCTGATATCTCTAGGTGAATCAGAATTGTGTTGCCCTTGACATTGATCACATTGACATTCTTGATAACTTGCCAATTGCATTTGACACTGATCACACTGACATTGTACTTGACACTGATCACATTGACATTCTTGATAACTTTCCAATCTTTGTCCAAGAGGGACTAGATAAGCATTTTCTTTCTTTTGTTGTGCATGATATGTACTGCCTTCATTGTAGAAATTTCCCATTATATTATCAAACACTTGAGGGGCCCAATATCTTCCCACATTTGTGTATTCATTCGCTCCATACACACATTCCATTCTTCAAATTTTTCAGAGTCGCCACCTACTTTTCCAAAAGTAGGAAAATAATTCTTTCTGATCTTCTCCCAGTGGAATCACCTTTTCTGAAACTTCTCAAATTACAACTTCTTCTTCAATGACTCTATATGATGGTCTTCAACCGAACTTCTGATGTATTCCCCAGCAGAGTTGCCAATTTGTTAAGTGTGTAACTCGGATGGGGGTGCAAACTACACAATTATGAATCTTATTTGAAGACCTGATTTAAAATTTGTATGACTCTATAAGGCAAGGTTGTCTGCCACCAGATTTTCTCAAGTTATTCCCCAGCGGAGTCACCAATTTGTTAGCTCTCAAAAATGCAGGCTGAATGCCTCGAGAGGCTGCCAATCTCTTGATACATTTTAGGGCAACATAACAAGGTTTGAAACAATCAAACCTTCTACTCTTCAGGTGTTGCTAGACCTAGGCGGGTGTACCTAACTAAATAGTGCAGACTTAACTTATGATTATCTTTCTGAAATGCTTTGTCCACAATGGCAGATAACAGTGAACAAATGAAACCAAACTTGATAGCAACTTGCATATCTAAAACCTAAAATACTTAATTAACTGATAAAAGAGATTGAATGAATTCAAATAATGAATTTGCAGAGACCAATTCCTTGTTGGGTATGTGGAGTCAAATGAAACAGAAATGGGAAACTTATTCTGGTAGAAAATCAAATTGTAGGCATATGATCTGTTTATAACTTGTATAAACAATGCAAGATTATGATTACTAAGCTCTACTTTAAGAATCTAGATGAATTCCCCCTGATTATTGTGATCAACAGAAAGGATTTAATCCCTACTTGAGAGAACCAGTCAATTAATCACACAAATACAACAAATGTGCACTGATAAACTGAAAATAAACTTGTTACTTCAATTTAAACAACCAGGAAAAATCAATTTGGAGATAGCTTAATAATACTCTTCAATAAACTCAACATACAATTGACACCAGAAGTAAAATGCCACACCAGCTAATCTTCATTGAAACCACCATTTGAAATCATGCACATAGTCTCTGGAAAGAGAAAATTATCCTACTGTAGCCATCTGACTACCTTCTTCTTCTAATCTAAAATCTGATGTTGTTCAATTACAATCTCGGGGCATATTTATAGCCAACATATGAAAATAAAACACTTCAAAATATCATGTCGACCCTCCAAAGAATTCGGGCTCCAATCGAGTTGGCCAGCAACGGTCATCAAATAATTCATCACGTTGGCCACAGGAATCGTAATTTGCTATTTAATTGAATCCACATGTCGGCCACAACAATCGTGCACCATTATTCATCATCAAAATAGTTGCTGAGACATTCCCCTCACCATGCCGAAGGCAATTCAATCGCTTTCCCTACGCGCCCCTATTCATCGCAGTTGCCATGACATATTTGGGTTGGTGAGATATCATATCGACCACATAGTCTTTACCCCGAGCGTTCCTCCTTCGCTTCATATATCACTGTGACATCTTGACCTTGAGGTGACATCCTGTAGAGAATACTTCACTACATCGAAAACCTTCCACTAGATTCATGTCACTGTGACCACCATATTCGGGGAGACTTCCCCCGACATCCTTTTGCCTGGTCGAAAAGAAGATTCTACTGGCCGGTCGGTGTGAAAAATACATATCGCTATGACCTCCCTCCGACACGGCACTATCCGACTGAAGAGAAACCTAATGAGCCAATCGGTAAGACAACAACGAATCGCTGAGACACCAGCCTGATAGCTCCAACTCACACCGAGGGAATATACCCACCGAACGGTTAGTAAGACATGTGAGAATCAGGGAGACATCAACCCGATAGCCACAATTTACCCCAGCGAGCCACCAAAACCACCAGTCGGCCAGACAAACAGAAATCGCTGAGACTTCTGCCCGAACACAAGGACTCATGCCGATAGAAAAACCATAAACACGTGGTTGCCGAGACACAAGAAAAGTCCTGCCGACTGCCCTGAAACAAAATGTTAGCAAAAAACAGGTCAGGCAGACAAGGAAAATGTCACGCCGACCAGAACCATGAAGTAAAATATGCATGACATGGATGAATTCAAAGGGGAAGAATGAGCAGAATGGAGAAAATATGCACGTGAAAGGACCCATTTGGAAACATACGAATATGAACAACACAAAATCATTAGGAAAAATATAGTTCCAACACCTATCATGAGGTTCATTAGTCAATTCAACCTCGCTTATCATGAGGTTTATCAAATCAATCAATTCAACCTCACCTATCATGAGGTTTATCAAATCAATCAATGCACCTTGCCTATCATGAGGTTCATCAATCAACTCAACCTCACCTATCATGAGGTTTATCAGATCAATCAACTTATAATTGATCCTCGCCTATCATGAAGTCAATTATCATCATCCTATCATTGCATCTCACCTATCATGAGATCAATGGACATCTAACCTATCAACATCATCAATCATCATCAACACAAAGGATGACATGATTAAACATCATTGACATCAAGGAGTCTAATCAGGAAAATCATCAATCTGGTCTAAAACTTCACCAATGCGCTAGAATATTATTTCTATGCACTAAAAAACCCAATGTGCTGGAAAAAGTCATCAATGCGCTAAAATAAAGGTTCTATGCGTTGAAGCACTAGATGTGCCATTTCATTTGCTCAATGCACCGAAATAGGGCCCCAGTGTGCCAAAGTATCCTATGCGCTAGTTCATCTCATCAATGCGCTAATCTAACCTATGTGCTATTTCGGTGCTTCTATGCACTAATTCAAACAACCTATGCACTACATCATTCAATGTGCTAGTTCATCAAACCTATGTGCTTCACTACTATCCCTATCCGCTAGACTATTCTATGCACTATAACAAATCATGTATGTGCTACTTCGGCAACCCTATGCACTAAAACAATTCAAAATCATAATTCAAAGAAAAATAAGTGGGAAATTAATTTCATGAAATACGAGGTAGTTTTCAGGGTACTCACTGAAGGTCTGTACGCTACTAGGCTGTTGTGCCACTTGACCCGCTCGAAATGGTGTGTGTGGTAGGGGATCACCATTCTGCTCCAAGTTTGCACAAGTCACTCTCACTCACAAGTTTTCAAAATGCCAAATGCTCAAATAAACTTTCTAATCACACTTTTTAACCTTTTAATGTTAATTAAGTGGCATTTTATGGGGATGTTTTAATGATTATTTTTCAAAGGGTACTTAATTAATCAGATCATCACCTATTGGCTTATATATCATTTTTTTCGGGAGATAAATCATTTCTGAGGCATAAAATTTTGAGATCATTATCAAATCATCGAAAAATCATCAAAATTTTCAAAAAATCATCAAAATTCCAAAATTCACCGATTTATCTCCCGAGGGGGCATATATCCATCATCACCTGAAAATCAACGTCTGAGGCATCAATTTTTTTTTTCTCGACATCAGTATCAAATTTTTTCTTTGAAGCAACATGTAAACACACTACTTCAAAGAGGGGAAAAATGTATACATCTAAAAACGGTCAAGACATTTAATTAATTAAATACTATTTATTTAATTAATATTCCATATACATACAAATAAATCCTCAATTTATTTATATAGTTCATATCCTTTAATTCTCCAAATCTAAAATCACATTCTTCTAATTTAATTAAATAAACAAATTTCCATAAGCTTATTTTATTTAATTAAGTTTCATTAATCTTCATATTAGGAATTCAAACACATGTCTACAACTTTTCATGCTACCTCACCAAGGTCACGTGAAATTAAATAATTCTAATTTTTAATTAGAATTATCTTTAAACACATGGCTTATTCCTCACACACTTCAACAAACTTTCAAACACATGGTCTTTTTCTCACACACTTGATTCCTCCATCCATTTGGCATGTTGTCTTTGGTCAAGGGAACACCTTGATTCTCTCCATCTCCACCATTCATCCCTCTTGTTTGAATATGGACCGTCGATCATTGCCACATCACAAGATGCTTGGAAAAACCTATAAATACAACCATTTTCCATTGTATTTTGCATCCACATTTGAGTAGAGTTATCATGCAGGAATATCGTTTGAGTATTGGAGTATTTTGGAGTCTTATAGTTGCATTTCATATCATGTTTTGTTTCATAGTTACATCTTAGAATCACACTTTGCTTTATAGTTGCATTTTATACCATACTTTGCTTCATAGTTGCATTTTAGATTATTATATTCATAGTTAGATTTTGAGCATATGTAGAATCATCCTAGCTTCATATCATAACATTTACATTGTATAATCTAACACCATTATCCATTCATCATAATATCCATTATCATTTTCATCATATAGTTTCATGTAGGAATTTAATTGACTTGCATGTTGAATATTATCTCATTTCTCAAGTTGCCATTTTAACAACCATAGTTCACATAGAAATATGAGGGCCAAATGGTTTAATAAATCCTTGAGAATAGAGGACAATGAAATGTTCTTAAAGATTTGTTTGATTTCAAAATAAAGTAGTTTATTTGATTCAAATCTTTGACATAATTCGTCTCATTGGTGTTTGTGTTGATTTACTAACTCTCTCACATTTCACACACATAGTTTTGATGCTTTTTAGTATGTATTCACCTGAATAATAAAGAAAAATGTAGTTTTCATATGTTTTACAATGATTTAAAATGCAAAAATGCAAACTATATGCACTTTCACTAAGGAATTTTTTTAAAACCCTAGAATGCTAATTAACCAATGCAACATGCAATGTAAATTTAATACAAGAAAACCTAGGAAATGAAGGAATCTAAATTAGAAAAGAAGGTATTCTAAAGTCGGGTTTACCAAAATGTGGACAAAGATTTTGGCACCCTAATGCTCTCTAACCCTTCTAAGGTTTTTCACCTAAAAGGAGAGAGATGGGCCAAAATGGGCAATGTCTACACTTAATATTAATGTAAAATGGATGAAATATGCCTAAATACAATGTGCTAATGCAACAAACTGAAAAAAAAAGATGATTATTAATGTAAAACCTAAGAAATGTAAAGTGTTGGAAAACATAGTGTTGTATGCAAACATGTGATAAATGACCTAGAAATGTAAACAAAACTAGATAGAAAACTATCAAACAGAATGTGTGCACCTAGAAGTTGAAAAAGGATGGCATGAAGGTCTGGAATCCTGAAAAAACTATTGCAGAAGTTGACTGGGACACTTGTGCCAATCTGGGCGACTTAGTCCCAGATCTGGAAAAACTACCCAGAAACCCGTTTCGGCCAAATGGGTATCCAAATCTACAAAAACCTCTGAAAACAGGTTTAGTGGGACTAAGTCACCACTATTGGTGACTTAGTTCACTTCTGAATTTCTAAAAAAATTGAAAGTGGAAACATAAGCCCTCGGTCTGCACTTCGGTTCCTGATAGATGTCCACTTTTGAAACTCTAATTTTTGGGCCTGAAAGTGACTTTTTATGGATATTTTGACTTTGCAAGCAAGAAGAGGTCTTCAACAAGTCTTCAAAATAATCTTCAATGATCTTCAAACCATCAAAGTGCCTAGATATGCAAACACACAATGAAAGAGAAAGAAATGGTGAATGTTAGGGCATGGGGGTTTGCCTTGGTCAAACCCCTTTTTAGGTAATTAAACCAAAATGGAGAAATGATGTAATGAAGAATGAAACAATGGATTTAATACCTTGCCATGATGATTGATCATGATTTTCTGCAACAATATTTGAAGAATCTTCCCTTGAATTGCTTAGGCTATCTTGATGACTTGAAATGATGAAACCCTAACTTGCTTGACTTGAGAGCATGATGAGTGATGCATGAATAATGAATGCATATGATTTAGGGTTTAGAGACTTGTATTTATAGGAAATTCATGTTATTTATCTGTTAATTGGATCCCTAAGGCTGACATGAAAGAAAAATAAACTTAAACTCCAAAATTTCCTGCTCAAACCTCAAAAATAGGCCAAATTGGACTAAGTTGCCATGCTGGGTGACTTAGTCCTAGGTGGTAGGGACTCATTCACCCAAATGGGTGACTTAGTCCAAGAGGGGCCCTTTTGAAAGTTGAAATGTTGGGGAATGAGGAATTTTAGTTCTTGTGTTAATTTCATCGGGTATTTGATCAAATTATGCCTTGGGATGCATAATATGGGGTCACAGGGGCCTATTAATGATGATGTAAAGTTCAATTAGGGCTTGGGACACAAAATTCAATGTGAAAGTGTGATTAAATACACTTTACAACACTAAAATGAGGTCCACTTAGCCTAGAAAGGCACAACATCCAATGTGAATGTGTAAGACACATTACAACACTAGATTAAGATAAGGTTTAAGTTACAAGCCTTCTAGATTAATGTGAGGATGCATTTAAATATATTTTGCAACATTGAATTAGGGAAAGATAGGTCCATTAAGTCTAGAGAGGTGTGAAAGTCTTTTACAACACTTTACAACACCTTCACAAGACATCATTAAATGCAGTTTATTTAGTTTGCAAGGGTCCAAGACCTAGTGTGGATGTGTAAAACACCTCACAACACAAAATAAAGGCCTCATTAATTCCAATTTGTCATCAATTATTCCCATATCAAGCAAAGTATACACTTTTTGGCGACACAGGAGGCAAGGCTTTGGGACCATGGGTGGAAAAACTCTAAGGCAAGGTTGAATGTACCTAAAAACACATTATCAAAGAGTGATATTAAAGTTATTCCAAAAGTTAATGTGAAGTTGTAAGAGTATGCAATTTTTGATGTTACATTTTTCCCCCACTTTACCAAGATTATGACAATAAGTGATATACTATAGTAAAGTACATTAATAAACTATTAAAAGTAAATGACATCATGGAACACCCAAAAAGGATACTATATAGGAAGCAAAGCATTTTTCAAGTGAGGTGGTTATGTCCCAAAAAATAGATGTATTAGACAACAAAAAAATGCACAACAAGCAATATTAGAGTAACATATAAAACCTACACAAGAAAAGGACTAGACAAATATAACCTACAAAATAAAGATGTTGGAAAATCATATAGCCTAATAAACACTAAACATACATAAAAAAAATGGAAACACTAATAAACAAACAAAGAAATGCATGTACATGCATGTACATGCATGTAAATGGTATACAAAAAGGGGGGTCAAAAGTGGCCACTTTTTTTTCTTGAAATCAACTAAACCTAAATTTGGATGAATAATTTGAGATGCAAGCACTCAGAATTTGAAGATACAACAAGAACAAGAATTGTAGTATTATAAATATAGGTTTTAAACTACTATTTTTTTAGAAAATAGTTAAGATTAAGAGGATAAAATGTTATGTGCACACAAAAGTGTTCATGTTTTCTCACTAAAATATAACATAGTGTCTGGTGTGTGCCCCCCTACCTTTTTTGTTGTATTTAGTATTTTAAAAATTGATTGGCACAAAATATAATTAAGAGTGAGTACTAAGTTGTTTATTTTTATTGAATATGTTTCTTTTTGTGATTTTTCAAAGTGGATGCAACCTAAAAATTGCATCATATCAATAAGTGTGCATATCACATAACTTTCACAAAAATAATGAAAAATATATATATTTTTTAATGTGTAAAGAATGAAGTGTAGAAAAATCATATATTTTTTTTTTTCAAATTTCAATAAGCAAGTCAAAGTTTATAAAGAAAAATCAATACATATGTATATGAGGAATATAAAAAAATTAGTAAAAAAAATATGTTAATGCATTTCAAATTGAAAAAAAAAATATGGCTAAAAAAAAAGAAGGCATGTGACATTTTGGTGATAATTTTATTAAATATCATTATACAATGTGTAAACTTGATGATGTGCAAGTTAAAAAACTCCATGAAAGGTCAAAAACATGTGAATTGGAGGAAAATCAACAATCCAAGCCTTTAGGCTCGTTGCCCAAACCTATTCTATAGAAAAATGGGTGAGAATTTGTTTTACAAAACATGACCAAATTATGAAACATGATCATGTTTTATAACATGATCACATTTTATAGAAGGTTAAAAGGATAATTTAGTTTACTAGATCTATATATATCTTTCCATCTCTCTCTTTCTATATCTATATCTATATCTATATCTCTCCCTCTAAAACATGATCATATTTTGAAGAAGGTTAAAACGATCATTTAGTTTATTATCTCTCTCTCTCTCTCTCTCTATATATATATATAGTAAATATATATAGAGTAAATTTTCACCCCTAACGTGGGTGGTTGGATGGGTGACACTTCACCATGGTGAAGTGGCAGACACATCAGAGGGGGATGGGCGAAAACGCTGGTTTGTCTTGTTTCTGATGAATGATGGACAGGTGGCTTCTTTTTTGGCAAGGTGGCAACTATCGCATGAAGGGAAGCACGTGTTAATGGAAGGCTCTAGAGGAGGTTTTTTTCATCATTGCACATGAGCATGGTGAACTTGTGATGTCCCTCGGATGCTTCACCAGCTACCACAAGAATAATTACAGAGCACGACTGCAACCTCATTAAATTGCGGTCTTCTTTGTTGCAAGCATCGCACGTTGAAAGAAATATGAGTAGATTCATTTTATTAGTTTCAGGAAAGGAGTTCGAAATGAAGGGAATGGTGACTCTAGTGGAGCTCAAGGGCTCAAAGAGGAAGATTGCATTCGAAGGCGAGGTCTCCATGCTCCGTCTACAATGTCTCATTCGACACCTAGATTATCTGGTCTTTGCGGCCATTAAATGCATCATGAGGAAGAAGTTTATGGCGGGAGTCGAAGGCTACAGGTTGGATTCTGATATCTCTTCTCAGGTCTTGGCCGGATTGTTGGATGTGGGTGTCCCCAAAGGCGAGGCTAGGGTTATCATGCAAAGGCTATTTAGGAAAGATATGTTGGTCGGGCTCAATCGGGCATTAGTAGCTACGCGTCTTGGGAAGGGCATCTCATGCCCACAGGACCTTCATTTGCTCGATGACCCTGATGCTTTGGTTAACTACTACCCATTCTTGTTGGACGTGTCTAGGATCGAGCTGATAGAGCACAAGAGATTGGAAAATGCGGGCATGGATTTCCTGAGGAAGAAGTTTCATCTGGTTCAAGAAGCGGACTCAGGCTGGAAACAGGAGTTTCAGATTTTTGCACAACAAAATGTCTGGTGATGTGGGTTCTAGCAAGGTGAAATTTTCTACTAGTGTTTTTGTGTTCAATAATTTTGAAAATGTGATGTCTTCGTACGGGTCTCAGCTAGTAATGGGTCTGGTTTAATATGTAAGGTTTTAGTAGTCTATTGGGTTTGTAGTAGGTAATGCCTTGACAAGGCTTATGATTTTTTTGTAAATGGTGTCTTTGGTTGCCCTGGATGGGCTTAACAATGTATCTTTTTTCTCATATCAATAGAACCTTTCCTTCTTACTGATAAAAAGAAAATAAAAAAATTGTCACCCCTGACAATTTCACTCTATGTTTTGCTCCCCTTAATTTATTGGACCTAATTAAGCTCATAATTTCCTAAATTATGCATTATGTGGCCCAATTTAAAATAGCTTTGATAATTTGGAAGCATAAAAAAATGCTCTCATTTAATACTTTGACCCCGACTCTTTAAACTCCCCAAAATAGGGTTGGGACAGTGGCGCCCTAGGCTCCCATATCCCCCTATTTTGGCTCCAAATTCAAATATATCGGTGTCAACATTTTATTATTTAAAAATCAAATATCTAAAGTCAACCATTAGGATTTAATTTTCAAGAAATTAGAATAAATACCTATAAATACCTAGTTATTGCATCATTTGAACATTAAGTAAAAGGAGGTGAACATTAAGAGCAAGAATTATTATCAAGAGCATTATTAAACAAGTCAAGAGAAGCCATTAGAGATTTACTATAGCAATTCAAGATCCAACATCATGTCAAAGTTTATGTGAGTTTGTTCATGTTGTTATTGTTTTGTGAAGGCTAAATCTTGTTGTAGGTCTCCAAAGCATTCAAGCATTCAATCGAATCAAGCAAGCAAGATCCAAGACACTTGAAGTGATGTGCATGACTTTAGTCCTGCAAGGAAGCCATTGGAGGATGGTGAGTTGCAACACTTTGTGATTTCATCATTCCTTCCTTTCAATTATCATTTATCATTGACATTGCCATTGTGGGGAAACACTTACACGGGGTTTGACTGAGGAAATCCCCTAAAATGGCCCAACATTTCCTCTCTTTGTGAATGTGTAGATCTCAGGTTGAAGAGGATCAAAGGAAGCTTGAAGAAAAATTATTATTTTTTGCATTTGAAACCCTACACCTTGACAACTCACATAAACTCACTTATAGAAATATCTAACAAGTTTGCAGATATAAATTAGAAGCTTAAATCCAACACTTGAGGACTGTGAAAATAGATCCAAAAAATACCTATAAGGATAGTGGCGCCCCTGAAGGAAACGTCCTCAGAAATTCAGCTGAAATTTATATCACAGGTGTTCAGTGTCCTCCTCAACCCAGATCTAGTGTCAAAATTTTTGTTACAGTTTCCCAATTCTTAAAAACTTGTATTTTTAGATTAGGGCACATATTTTTAATAGGTTATTATAAACATTTCAATTCCAATTCATTCCCAAGACCCTAAAAGATGTAGATCTAGGTCTGCTTGGCTCACCTTCATGGTTGAAAGTCAATTTGATTACCTTGATTTGCATTCTAATGTTCTTTTCAAAAAGGAATTGATCCTAGTGTTCTCTGTGTTGGACCTTGGACCCCTTTTTCATCAATTTTTTTTGGTGAACCTGACATTTTTACATCATAAACCTTTTGAAATCTATAATAATTCATCCTAGATCTAGGTTTTTCTTTGCATTTCTCATTTAGGGTTTAATTATTACATTATAAAAAGTCATAAAAATAAAAAAAATTGTATATCATATTGCATTACAAATTGCAATAGGGTTAGTATCAAAATTCACTTATAATTTTCATATTTGTTAGCATCATTTAGATCTGAAAATAGGCAGCATTTTGTCAAAATTTCAAAAAAATAGTCTTTTTCTTGCAAAAAGTGTCATTGCATTTGAAAAGAAAAAGTGTCATTGTGCTCTATTTTGTGTGCATCTGTGAAATATTGTTACATTTCAGTAGTGAAAATTATCAGTTATGTAGGTGCATTACATGTATTTTCTAAAACATTACATAACTGGGATAAGTTACATTTTATTTTTGCAAATTTTGAAAACCCTAGGTTGTTGCACTACATTGCAAAAATTAGAAACTCATAAAATAGAAACAAATTCAATTCAAAATCGAGGTCTACACACTATCACACAATCATTTCCTATAACCTCTTCCTTTGAAACTAAAATCTCATAAAAACCCTAACTAGGACATAGGCACCCTAGGCACCTCTTTCTTGCCAAATCTGTCTTAAATTTTAGGTGCAGAAACATACCTATTGTCAATTTGCAAATATGGAGTTTGATTTCCATATTTGTTTCTGTAATAGGTCTATAAGTCTATTTTCACATCTAGTTTTCTTTGATACGCATAAACCTAAATTGCAATTCCAATTTAGTAATTAATCTTGGAGAAAGCATAGTCATCTGATCATGTTAGATCTCTTTCCACAAGTGCATTATACACCTACTAAGACCTTTAGTTGTGATGAATTTGACATGTTATATGATGCCTTTGAGGACTTCATCTCACCTAGATCATCCACTAAGGATTTTAACATTCCAACACATGCAATCATCGATACTCATGATAATCATGGTAGCTATTCTCATAATATCCCTCCTAATTGTGAGAGTATCTTAACACAAGAGAATGAAATCATTGACACATTTCTTAATATCACTTTTCCTAATCTTCATTCACTTCCCAACATCTTCCCCACTTGTGAGAACACTTTGGTGCAAGAGGATGCAATCATGGAAAATCATGACAATCACAGTTGTTCTTCTCCTAATACCTCACCCACTTGTGAGGAAGGTACTGTGGTGTTAGAGGATCCAATCATTGAGTTTCATGAGAATATTGTTTGTTTCTTTCCCAATACCTCTCCTACTTGGGAATATATTGTGGCATAGGAGGATGAAATCATTGATGCATTTCTTTCAACAAATAGTAAGATGGATAGCATAGATGAAGATGTTATGTTGACATTAGATCCTCCATCAGTAGAAGGTCATCAACAAGTAGATAACTCATTTGAGGCTATGAACATACAAGTAAAAATTGGTTCACTTCCCATTATAGAACCTCCTAAACCCCCTAGCCATATCTTGAACTTTGTAAGGCAACTCACTAGTAAGCATGTGTCACAACAACCAAGTTATTACAAGGTTGCTCACACATATAACATTCCCTAGCATAGTGGTAAAGAGTATGATCTTGTTGAGCAACTTCATCGTACTCCAACAAACATCTCTCTTTGGGATTTGATTCAAACATCACATACATACAATAGGATGATCCATTTTTTTTGTAATTTTTTTGAGAAATTTCATTTAAATAGGATTATATTGCCTATTTTTTCATGAATATGTAAAATATGTATTTTATAGCTTAAAAGGGGTGTTGGGAACTTTTGGAACCAAAGGGTATTTTGGATTTTTAAAATTTAAAATTTTAATTTTTGACAAAATTTTAATGGAGTTTTGAGAAGTTTATTGGTTTTTGGTATGTTAAAATATTGAGAAAATTTGAAGGTTTCCAATAAAATATGATGTTTTATAATGTTTGGATGAAGGTGTACTTTGAGAATTATGGAAATAAATATTGTGGAAACATGTTATAAAATTAGGATGAAATTAGAAATTATACATTGGTTTTCATGCCACACTTGTTGGAGGGTGTGATGAGCTTAGGGCTTAAGTATTAGAGTTATGGGAGTGGATCCCACCATGAATCCGACCCAAAGTGGCACACAAGAAATCATGGTGTGGGGAGTTTTCTTAAAAATCAAAAACTAATGAAACATGTGTAATTAACTAACCAAGATAATAGATGCCCCTCTCATGCCTTGAGTGCCTATACAAGCTAAGAATGATAGCATAATACTTGTAAGGTCAAGTATCCTCATTTGTATGAGAGGGTACTTCGTTTCACATTGAGCTCCACATGAGTGTTTGCGATGACACTCCCTCTCTTGTTCTCTAATATTAACCCTAGAGTAGTTTGTGTAGCACCTAAAAGAAGTTGTAATCCCTTTTAATGATTGGTGTAGACTCTATTACATTATTGGATGTTATGTATCCTTCATATCTTATGTGAGTGTGTATCCTTCTCTCAAGGTGTATTGCATGTGTGTGATTAGGCCTTGTGACTATCTCCTAGTATGGTGGGGTGAATCTATAGGTATCACATGGTTGAGTGGCATGGTAACCACTATTGGGGATTAGAGGTTTGAGGATCGAGATTTATGGTACCATGTTCCACTTAAGTTTACCATATACAATTAGTTACTTTCCTTTAAATGTAAATTATATATGTAAAGAACATTTGAGTCATATTGATGTAAATTGTAATAATTTTTCTATTGGACCTCTCTTTGAGATGGAACGTAACATTGGATAATGGAAAGTGAATTAATCTTAGTTACGTGACTCCGTGTTGGGATTGAGCACGATTGTACTATGAATGTTTGTGCTTATGCAATGCAATATTAAAATGAACATAGAAATGTTTCAATTTGGGCTTAAAATAAATGTGTAATATTTCCATTGGGATTAAAATAAATGTAGGTATCTTGGAGTAGACTTGGATGGTGTTGTAGACCCGTCATGTTGTCATCCTACTGGACTAGAAGTTCATCTCTTAAGTTTGGTGTCATTTAGGGCACTTGGGGAGCCTCTTGTAAGGTCTTGAAAAATATAAAAAGTGTTGTATCTTTTATTTTAGGGGTTTTATTTCTTAGGGAAAGAGTTAGGGGTGTCGAGGATGTGATTTCACTCCTCCCTATATTCTCCTTCGTTTGTGGGTGGTGTCCCATGATTTGGGAAATTGAATTCTTTGTTTGACCCTGAGTTGTGTTTTGAGGCTTCTAAGTTCTCAAGATGTTGTAGACATATTTAGGTGTTTCCTTAGTGCTTGGGGGGTCCTAGAGGTCCTTCCCTACTCTAGGGAATATCACTACCCAGGACACTAGCACCCCTATAGGGACACCAATTCTTGGGAACTGTGAAAGGGACACATGTGCCTAAATTAGATGCAAGCACCCTAAAAGGACACATGCGCTCCTACAAGACACTGGAGTGGGGTGCTAGTATCCCTGAATGTGGCAGTTTTTGTCCCTTTGACTAGTAGGTGTTTATGTGCCTCAATGGGAAACCTTGTAAATGAAAGTCATTCCTTATGGTCTCGGGAGTCTAGTGATATTATGAGCATATCATTATGAATTTTTACTAAGGAGTTATGTTATTTTTTGCATCATTTTATGTGCCTTCTTTTGAAGTTTCTTGGTTGTCAAACCTAGGGTTAAGGATATTGTACACCTAGTCTTGTAAAGACTTGGGAAGGTTCAAATCCTTCATTGCTAGTGTTGTTAGTGTTCTCAACATTCATAATAGGTCAAGAGGTTTTGTTTGGCTTTATTCTTCCACTTGTGTGACATCATGTTACAATGAGACGTCATGTGTTGACCTAGTGTTCCTAATTGCACTAATGTTTCCTAAGTGTTATAACATATTTTAAAAAAATATTCCATGTCTATTTGAGTTAATTTTTCATGGGTTCCATGGTGGGGCATTACAAAGAACACCACAGGAGCATAAATACTAGCAAAAATAAGAGCACCCACACACCCACAATCAAGCAATCACCATGTTTTAGCATGCAACAACAAGAGCTCAAAATTATGAATGCAAAGTGACTTAGAATGAGCCCAACTGATAATAAAAACCTTGTTGAGTTATGTTCCAAAATGGCTATTAGTTCTTGTCAATGAATTTAATGTAGTAGTAGGGTGGTAGGTGAGCAGACAAGACACATTCCTCATTGGGGGATCAAAGATCGAGGTTTGGTTGGCACCAAAATATGCAACAAAATATCAATACCTAAAAATGAAATGAGTTGGGGAAGAACACAAAATAGATGCTGGGGACTAGTCTTGACAATGATGTCATACCTGAACAGCAAACCCCAAAAAACCAAAGGAAAAAAGGAAAGGAAAATAAGGGGAAAAAATACAAAGGAAACAAAGCCAAAAGAAATCAAAGGGGAAAA
The DNA here is from genome assembly GCA_007258455.2 of Sequoia sempervirens. Taxonomy (NCBI): domain Eukaryota; kingdom Viridiplantae; phylum Streptophyta; class Pinopsida; order Cupressales; family Cupressaceae; genus Sequoia; species Sequoia sempervirens. The sequence continues at coordinate 486,317 of VDFB02203016.1, read as the reverse complement.
AGAAGAACAAGAAAAAATAAAAATAAAAATAGAGGACAAAAGAGGAGGTGGGGTAACCATTTGGAAAGCCAAAAATGGAGCGTGTGTGCAAGGCACAACAAGTATTTTGTTAGAAAAAATATCATATTAATTTAGATTTCTATCTTATTGTTTGGAAAAGCTAAATGTTAAATTAAAATGTAATATGGATATCATCCTCCATCCATCACATCATCATTGAGGGTATCACCACTTGAGTTCAAGTTATGGAGTACCACAAGCATAATCAACAATAGGTACTTTTAGGACTCAAGGAGATTCTAGGTATGAAAAAAAATTGAATGAATCAACACACTAATTGATACCATAGTGAAAGGAGTTTTGAAGTTGGGAACTAGGATTTCTTGATATTACAACCTTATAAGTAAATGCCACTAAAGAAATAAAAAATAAAATAAAAGTTATTCCCAAAATATTATGGCCCATACCAAATCATGCAAAAGATAGGCAATGTCCCCTACAATCTTAATTTACCTCCAACAATAAATATACATCTAATTTTTAATGTTTCTTATTTGAATAAAGTAATTGGGTGTAATATCCCTACACAAACAATGTTACCAAAGTTTGATGAAGAAGGAAGAATCATAATGGAACAAGATTTTATTCTTTAGACATGCACAAAGAAGCTAAGGACTAGAAAAATCACTAATTATCTCATCTAGTGGAAGAATTTACCAATTGAAGATGCCACATGGGAGAATGAAGCTCGTTCATTTAGAAGCATCCACACTTGATTAGCATTAAGGAAAATGCTTGTCTAAAGAGGGGGCCATGATACACCCTTAATCTTAGAGTATGCATAAGGTTATGAGTACTCATCTTGTGGCTACCTTAACTCTTAATTAATTCATATTATCATTATTATATTTTAATTTATATATTTAGGTCGACGAATGCCATATGTTTTTATCTAAGAAGGCTTAGGTGATATCCTAGGCATAAGTAGGGTATATATAGGAGGTAGTGAATTGTGAATTGTGCTCTCAATTGAGATGGAGGTTTTTCTCCTTGAAATGGTTGGTTATTCTTATTTATTATCAAGTATTTGTAGAAATTTCAAGTCATATTCCTATTTTGTACAATTTATTTCATTACCCAATTTCTTATCAATTTCAATACCACTACTAACTAAAATAAGGTTATAGCTCTTATAGGTCATGATGATCTTGAGTTATTTTTTAACAAATAAGAACCTATTTTTTCAAACTTGAATTAAGTTAGGTCAATAGTGACCTTCAACTATACACATTCGTTGTTGGTTATGATTATATATAACAATAAACACTTACATATAATTTTTTTCAATCTAATAATTTAAATAATAACAAGTTGTATGACTCTTTTAAACCCATGTAACCACCCATTTTAATTTTTATTGTTATATTAAATCAACTAGAATATATCAAAACCATATTAATATTAAAAACCCCAAACCTCCATAGGTTGAAATAACCTTAAAACCCTAATAAAATATCATTTCTATAGTTGTTGATAGAATAGTGTTAAAGCTTAATAAAGATCCCAACTGAGACTTACTTGTGCAATTGTAGCCATGCTCTACACCACGTAACTAGCATAGGTTATTAACCAATATTTACTAAGTATGATTGTTATATACAATCTACTCTTGATACCTTTCATTCTAACTAGAAATAACCAAGCCCTAAAATCAACATAGTGTAGCTAATAGTGACTTCACTATATGTAATTAATTTAAATTACATTAAACAAATATTATATCAACACAACCTTTGTTCCCTACCAAGAGTGGTGAGAGAATATCATGAAACCTATGTTTCTATATACTAGCATGTAAAGCTTGAACAAAGAAATATCAAATAGGGAACTTTTTATTGTTTAAACAACTAAATATACTATATAGAAACTTTATATTTTATGATTATAATTGACCAAAAATAAATTCCATCCAAATTATTATTATTTTTTTTTGCAAAAAATGTACTTACCTATGAGTGCTTCACTGTTACACCCCGTTGTGTTACTACTTATTTAATTTTACCTAGTTGGGTTCACAAAAATACTTTAAATGAATATATTTATGCTTTATGTGTTTTAGAAATATGATGATTAAATGTTTGATTCAATTTGATGTTATATAATGAATCTGATTGTGAAATATATGATGTAAATGAATGTATTGTTTTCAGCTAACTATTGTTGCAATGTACTAAGCTGGATGTAAGAACAAAATCAAGCCTCTGAAAGAGAGGGAAGTATCACTCAGGATAAGAACTTGGTCTGGTAACCTTTAATAAGACCTAAACTGAGCTTTCACACACTCACTTCTAGTTTGGTCGAGTCGGGTTAATAGCTTGGGAAATAGTAAGTTACCTTTAGTCTTGTTTGTGTATGATTAGAAGAGGTTATGGTTTTATTTATGAACGTTCTTGTTTTGGGGGTTAAAAGTGTTGACTCTCTTTGTGGTGTGTGCGTCCTTCTTTATGTGTTTATATTTAATCGATGAGATATATACATTATATATATGTGTGTGTGTGTGTGTGTTAATGATAAAATCATACACATGAGTAAATACGTGCATGAGTATATGTAGATAGACACATCTACGTATGCTCATGGATGGATTACCCATATGCATGGGAATACCGATTAGACAAAGGTAACATATACATATATATATACACTTCATGTATATATGTCAATGGATGATGTGTATTACTATCAAGGTATATATATATGTGTGTGTATGTATTGATGTAAATAGAAATGTCCATACGAGTATATTAATATATATACATATGTGTATATGTATATATACGATGTATCATTATGCAAAATATGAAAATATGAATTTTCTAATTCAAATATCGAATAATATATTTGATGAGCTTATATGTAGAATGAATGTATATATATATATATATAAATATATTATGTTGTATATATGTGTGTGTATGTGTATATATATATATATATATATAAATTCATTGAAGGTCTTTATAGTGCTGAAATGTTTATTAAAGCACATAAGTAAATACTAGGTGCAACATAAACATGAAATGTATTGCGCAAAAATAAAAGGAATAGCGCTTAGTTAGAGGTTGCACATAAGCTAAAGATATTGTATAAGTATTTAAATGTTGTGTAAAATAAAGCAAGGCAACAGTATAGTAAAGTGCATGGAATCAAAAGCAAACCAATGTGAGATAAATCTGCCAAGACTAAGTCAAAATATGAAGGAAAAGTGAATACTCAACGTACAAGAAATTTTGGCTTGGTCTTTTCCAAATAACAACCAAAATAATAGGGTGTGTGATGTTTTATGTGGCGCCAATATATGAATAGTGTGAACCTGTTAGAAGTCTAATCTGCAATACAAATTCTAGAATATGAATCAAATTGGAATGAGAGAAATAGTCAAATGAGAATCTGGCCAAAATGAGTCGACTTGTAGAAATAATAACCTTGCATTTCTAAATATTATTCTTTTTGTCCATTAGAATGAGCAACTCATTCTTTATGGTGAAATCTAGTTGTGCATGTGTTTACTATGCCATGTTTTTAGTTGCCACCTTTCTTCTTCTTGTTGAGTCAAACCTTTTTGATTAAGAAGTGTCATCTTTGAGAGCTTATTTCTAGCCTATAGTTGCTCACATTTGTGTATAAATAAAGGTGCTTTCTCCCTCAATTAGGACACATTATACACTCTTGATGCTTATTTTTTGAGTTGTTATTCTAATTTTCTGAGTTTGAGAGTTTCTGAGAGGTTTTTGTGAGTAAATTTTGGTGAGAGGAAGAGAGATAGTTGGGAATTGCTTGTTGATTTTGGAAAGGCTAAGCTAGGAATTTAGTTTGATCAATTGGAGCTTTGCACAAACACACATGTTCATTTCTACTCTTTTATGTTTTATATGTATTTGAAAAGATTGTGTGTCTTTGTTTTCCTTGTTTGGGAAATTTGTTTAAATTGTTTATTATGGTAAGGTTATTCTCTTCTTTATGTGAAAGTGAAAGATTCTTGATATACCTAGTCTAGGGATCTTTATTATTTGAGTGTATGTATATATTCCATATATTAGGGAATGGGTGTTTATAGTAGAATTAAATAATATATTAAAGATAGAGCTTATATAGTTGATGCTTAACTTAGTTTAGTCTTATAATTACTTTGATTTACTTAATATAAGTGTCTTAGTAAATGTAGAGGATAATAGGTTATTCCTGGGGTTAAGGTTACTCCATGGCGTAAGGGGATAGACTATGCATAGGTTATGAATGGTCAATACAAATCAAGCTAGGAAGGTGGGTGAAGTATATGACATCCACTCTAAATTCAGGGTGATGAATACTTTGGCCAAAGTAGTGTAAGTTGCCACTATTTACATTGTCAGTTCACTATGATTTGAGTTTACATACTAGGCAGGGAATGCCATATGTGTAGGTTGTATCCATTGTGTGATAGATCTAGATATGTAGGACACAACACCAAGCTCAGGGAAGTTCATTATTATTATGAGGTTACCAAACCAATCTCTTCATCGAAGGGTAGGACCATCTTACCAAGTTTGGTAGATGTGCGGGGGACTGCAATTAGTCCAAGGTTGGAAAAAAAGTGCTTGAGTGATGCTTCTCCTCATCAATAGGCAACCAAGATTTGATGGAGGAAACCTAGACCATTCATATATCTAATGCTAGTAAGCTCTTAGGAGCCTTGAATGTATTTTTGTATCCATTACTATGGAAAAATTGTAAAAGAGAAATGTTATCATGGAATTATGTACTATGAAATCAATACATTGGAAATTTATAATACTTTGATATAATGCAATGGGAAAGTTTGGAAAGATGTTTATTTCAAATGTGCATGCTTTCATTATATTCGAAAAGAAAAAAATTATTGCTTAAAGTGTTGTCATCATATTTTATTTACTTGAGGTTAAAACATAGGGAAGTTACTAAGGAGAACAGTGGACATGTTACATTCAATTCCACTTCACACACTATTGACTCTCCTTTCTCTTCTTCTTTTTAAGGCCTTATTTCCTCTTTTTCAAACTCTCATGGAAAAAATATCCCTCTCCCATTGATAACCTTTTGAATATTGAGTTCCCTATGTATATAATAGACTTGCATTGTGAAAAGAATATTGCCCAAAAAATATAAGGTGGGAAGAATATCTGCCATTTAACTTCCACAACTATCATTTTAATAATCGATGGGTATTTTCCAATAATGATACACTTTGTTTATAATATAGCACTACATTCTTCACTTGAAGTTTCCATGCCCTTTTAATTTCAACTTGAAGTTTAGGTTTATGACATATAATTCAAAAGTGAAGGTGCATGAATAGTAAAGATCAAGCAACAAGGCTACTATGCCAATGAATATGAAACAACAAGGGTCTAACAAAGTTTGCACCAACAACATGGATACCAAACCATGACCCATCTATATTTACAAATAATTAAGATATGCATCAAGTGCAACAAAAAATATAATATTCTAATAATCATTATAAATTCATGAAATCACATTGACATTAATACACCTCACAACAAATTAAATGCATTCAACCAAACATGATAGAGATAAAGAAAGACCATATACACCTAACATACACATGATCTATGATATGTGCAATCGTGTGTGTGAATTCCCCAAACTATGGTTGTCAATCCTGCTATCCTCAATCTATTGCTCTCTCTTGGATGATGCTCTCACTCTTCAAATGAGAGGGGAATATATCCCTACATCCACATTATGACCATAAAATAATAGTTAGTCCATATATTTTATCAAATTTATAATCATGAACTAGAAAATATCCATACAAAATCATGTATTTAACGTAAAAATAAATGCATCACATCATCCGATATTATTTAAATAATGTTTAAGAATCAAAATATTCAAGAAATATGACATAACCAGTTATAGGAAGTACAATAAAAACACAATCAGGAACACACTCATAGAGACATCATTGATTATTCCTAAAATAAAGAAAATAAATATTTCCATGCATTTAAGTAGTTGATTGTAGCGTCAAAAATTGCCACCCTTGACAATTTCACATTAGGTTTTGCTCCCTTCTATGTGTTTGGACCTAATTATGCATTTAATTTCCTATTTTATAAATATCTAAGTTAGAAAATTAATAGAGAGGAATGAAAAGGAACATTTAATATTTACCCTCGACACTTTAGGCCTCAAAAAGGATGGGTTGGTCAAGGGTACCACATGCCCTTGACCAACCTATTTTGGCTCCATTTTAATATGCTAGTGTCAGTATTTTATTATTTGAAAATTTGAATTTATTTGTTGGCTATCGACATTTGATATTCAGGAAACTAGAATAATTGCATATAAATACAAAGTATTTTCACAATTTTAATCCTAAAAGGATGTTTTGAAGGTAATCAAGATTATTATTGAGCAATCAAAAACATTCAAGAGAAAAATTATTATATTTATTGTAGCATTTATGTTGATCAAGCATAATATCATATTTTATGTAAGTTTGTTCATGTTTTGTGTTGTTTGTTTTGTGAGTACTAACGCTTGTGGGACTTCAAATCAAGCAACAATTTCTCCTTGAAGGTGATGAGTGTGAATTTAGTCCATCAATGAATACAAGTTTGAGTGGTGAGTCATAACGATTTGTGTTCATTACTTTTTTATCATTATCCTTTTCCTAACTAAGGGTAAGCTCTCTTTTGCATATCATCATAGCTGTCGTGGAGGTAGAAGTATCGAAATGGGGTTTGACTTAGGCAAGCCCCTATATGACACAATCCTTTCCCCTCTTTCATGTGTGCAAGTTTTCAAATTTGAAGCAAATAAGAGGAAGATTGAAGACTAATTTCTCATTCATGCATTCCAACCCTACAAGTTTTCAAGTCAAGGAATTTGCATTATATCATCAACAGACAAAGTTTCGACAGTGATCTCGAGAGAACATGACCTATAGATTAGAGAATTTAGGCTTGTGATTTTAGATCTTAAAAAGCAAGAAGCTAGTCAAGGGTACCCCATGCCCTTGAACAATCAATTCAACCTCAAAATTATATGGCAGGTTCTTTTGTGTCTACACTTAATATTTTTATGTTTATCAGTTTTACATTTCTTAAAAATTACATCAGTTTGTTGCATTTTCATAAATAGACTGAGGAACATCATTACATCACATCAAAAATCAAACTATCCAAGCATTCCCACCCCTACCAAAGAAGGACTGAAACCCTGATCCACCACTCTATCTCTTCTATTGAGGTTTGTATCCAAGTGGATTTTGAGATCACTTAATCCTTCATCCAAAGCTGGGAAGAATGTGATTTAGGACTTAGATCCCTTTTCCCAACCAAACATTGATTAATTACTCAAAAAAAATCATTTAAGTTATGCAGCCAAATTGGGCTATGAAATTGAGGCACTTTTAGATATGGCTTGTCCCATGCACTTTCCAATTATAAGTTCTCTACACCTACAAAATTGATATAGGGAAGTCAATGTCATGATATGTGTTACAATTAATGAGGTTGCATGATAATATTTTTAGAAGCCATCCAATATTTTGATAATTTTATATTGAACCTTATAATAAGACATTGAAACCAAGGACTTGTCACATTTATTATTAAGAAATTTTTAAAGGATTACATACCAAGCACCATTGACAATATTCATCTCCATATACAACAAATGCCTAATACTAAATTGGCTAAACAACTAATACATTTTGGATCTTCCTTGAGAGGGAGACACTCATTTTGGAACAAGTATCATGTTGAGCTATTGGGTATGATCAACCCTAGGGACACTCACTCTCTTCTTCACACTGAGTGTTGGAAATACTAAATGGACAAATTTACAATGATTATTTTCAAATTCCATAACAACTAGACCATAAACTATTAAAAATTGCATAGATAAAATAAGTAATAACCCACATATCCTATCCCTATACATGCATAATCTTGATTCACAATTTTTCATGAAGAATTAATAGGTAAAACAAATTATTAGTATAGATGCAAATGAAAACATTAAGGTTCTATACATGCACATAGATTTCTTTGGCTTCAAAATACACTAGAAATTCTAGTGGATAAACTTGAGTGGTAAAACCATGCAGATGTAAAAAAAATCTCTGACAAATATGTCATGACATGGAACCCTTGTAGTCAATCTAAAAGAAACAACACATGATATTGGTCTTTGCAAGATGATCCTTAATTACTAAATACAACTGAGATCTCTAGAAAAATGCATTTGATGATTATGAATATATAATCATTCATTTATAAAGACACATAAAATATATAAGGAACATGTCTATGTAAGAAGATTCAAACTATAGAATTCTAACACAAAGCTCCTTGGAATGAATGTGTTGGCTCTACCTTGCCATGTGATGATTCTAGCAAGAAAACATATGCTCTTTCCCAAAATGATAATAGGTTAAATATAAATAATTTAAAGATAATTTTAATATGGAAAGCTAATGTGGATTGCCAACTTGTAATTTAAAAAATGCCTATTCTTAAATATATTTCCAAATATGCATCTAAGGTAGAAATCAAATAAGAGAGATATATTTATATGCTAACAATAATATGTATAACTCAAAGAACAAAAGGTCAAGATCTACAAACATATAAATTTCAATGACAAAGATTTTCATAGATCATAATATACAAATGCAAGAAACATGCCATATTGTATAGAAATTGCAACTTATTATTTTTAATCACTCATTTATGAAATTAAATGTTGGGAAAAAATATCCCGTTAAATTTTTAGCTCTTCCTTGTTCTATGATGATTTTGGAAAGAAAACATATCCCCCTACACAAAATGATGATAGGTTAAATTTACACAATCCAAAGATGATTTCAATATGGAGAGATAGTGTGGATTTCCAACCTATCATTTCAACAATTCTTATTCCTAAATGCATTTACGAATATGCATCTAAAGTAGAAATAAAATCATAGAGTTGTATTAATATACTATAGACCAAAAATCCAAGCTCTAGCAACATATGAAAGTTTTATGATAGATATTATCACAAACAATGATATATGCATATAAAGAAACATGTCATATGCTACAAAAATTGTTTCTTGTTAGTTGCAATCACTTCTTTGTGATAGTAGATTTTGGGAAAAGATGTTCCATTGAATCACAAGAACTATAGATGAAAATACATTACGATTGAGATACCTACAATCCTACATGCAAAACCCTCCTAAAATAGAAACAATAACACTACTTGGATCTCCATGATCCTTCTCATTTTCTTCTTTTTGCAAAGGGTACAAGTGGAAATATAGGAAGTAAAATGGAATTTTCAATGTCTTTCCTCATTCTATAATATTCCAAAAGAGGATTCAAAATATTTGAAATATTATGTTATAGTAAGCTACTTCTCTATAATAATTTTCTTGACATTGTCATAGATACATGTCTCACAAAAATGAGGTTATCACAAATTGGAAGGAAATTAATATTAATAAATATTGTGTGTAGCAATGTTGATTGCATATTTGAGACAAAAGGTTAACCATGAAGAGATTAGGTCATTAATAATGAGATAGACACAAGAAATATGATAGAAATAAACAAATGGGAGTTTCTATCATAAATGGGCATTGCTAGTGGTGGAAATAAAAATGCCTTGAAATTCTTAGATGTGATTTTAACAGTATCAACAAATGGGACGAACATACTGTATCCACACATTTACATTACACTGCACAACATTTTATAAGCACAAACAAGATGTCCCGATAAGGTGACTAATCCACATTAGAGTTGAATGATCCACCATATCCATTATATCCCAAATAATAACCGACACTTATCATTATTCAAGAGTGCACTATAATTATAACTCCTTCAAGAAACCCTTTCATATGATCATTCAAGGAAATCAGGAATAGGAAAATCCTATCTAATTCATTGTATTAGGTATGCACTTTGGATTTTAGCATATCACAAAAACATAATCTATTCCTTGTTGCTTTGTTGACTTGACAAAACTACCACCTTCTATAAAAAACCTATCTATGCATCATACTAAGATACCAATTTCCTATAGTAATAGCTCACTTAAAGTGTTAAATTAAAAACAATTTTCTATTAAAATGGTAACACTCAAACTCAATTTGACTTTCATCAAACATTACAAAACATACATGGTAACTACTAATGAATTGCAAAAAAAATTATTGTTAATAGATGAACATAAATATTTTGACCACTCAGTGCACCTATTTTCTACAAATAGTTTAGTGAGGCTACACAACAAAAAATGCTCAAGCTACTAAATATGTTAGTTACACTTAGTGTTACAATAAAAACACACATAAAATCAAACATTGATAACAATGTTGACCAACTTCCCCAAGAACTTCTATTATGTAGAGCCCAATGAATCATGTCCACAAAAAACTTATGGAATTCAAGCAAAGCTTGTCAATGGGTCTCTTCTAGAGGTTACATATATTATATATGCACAACTAGATCTATACCACCTAATTTAGCTTTGCACGTAGTGGTGAGAATTGATAACTACAATGGTCCATCATGGAACCAAAATGACCCATAAATTATACCTATAAAACCTATATCACTAGGTAATCGTAGAAAAATATCAATATCCATGACATAGGAAATTACTATGCATAAATCCCAAGGATTAATACTCAACAAAGAAGTAGTTGATATTGGAAAAATAGAAAGACAACGTTTAACTTTTACAACTATCTAGAGTTAAATCAATAAAAGGATTTCAGATAGAATCACCATTCTTGTTCAATCAATATTCAAGAATGAAAAATAATTCATGCACACAATTATCAAGAAAAAAACAAAAGTCTTGGCTACATCTACTCACATTGCAATGGGTTCTGGTAAGAAAATTTTAACGAAACCTTTTGTAGATAACCTTTCAATTTATTCTTTTAATTATCATCTTCATAAAATTAATTTTCAACCCTATACATTCATGTTGTATATGTGCATGCTTGACAATCTAAATTAATACATCATTTTTTTTTTTACGTTACCAATATTATATTCTATTATCTTCATTTCCTTTGCTTAATATAAACTTTCTATTTTCGACAATATATACTTTTAACATAAGACCAAACACATTTTTATGATATAAGTCTTTGTGTCAATGTGTAGGAAGCAAAAAATAAACAAGCAAAAAGCTCATTCCACGCTCATTTGATATAAGCAAGAAAATTTTGGATTACATTCTAAATAAAATTGAAATTGGTACAAATCATTCTTTCAATTGATTATAAGCAAATATGCAATACAAATATATTTCAAATATTGTAAACAGAATTATATGTATTTCAAAACCATGTTTCAAAATTATATACACACAAATAATGCATTTCTTGGTTTGGATACTGTCTGAGCTAGAAGTATTTAGTAAAATTTCAATACATGGCCCACATAAAATTCTTCAATCTAAGTAAATGATTTTCTTCTTTGACCAAATAGTGGCCAGACCATCAGCGAAAATTAACTAATATTGGTCAATCATGGATAACACTACTGACCAAGCCTCTAAAGAAATTATTTATATCAAAAATTGCTTCTGGTTTGAGATAACTTTTGGGACATTATTTAATCTCGAAAATCTACAGAGAATGGAATAGAAATTAGCGATATGTTTTTAGGTCTATAGATGATTTATAATATATAAGAGACACGTAAATGGTTTATAATAATGAGACTATCCCACACTCTCAGTATATAAGAGACACTTTTTTGGGTCTATAGATGATAGATAATATATAAGACTATCCTAGACTCTTAGTATGCACATACTCTCAGTATATAAGACACATCTTTTTGGCTCTATAGATGATAGATAATATATAAGACTATCCTATACTCTCAGTATGCAGGAAGCATCTAATTGTGCTTCAAATATAAAACACGCATACCCTATTCCTACAAGATTTGAACTTGTGAACTCCCTTTTAAAATAAAAATTCTCCACCATTAAACCAACTCAAAAAACATTCACTAAATGGACTTAAATGAGCAGGAATTGTATGACATCTAAGTGTGAAGAATGAAATGGAATGACTTATAATATATGAGACTATTTTGTACTCTCATGCAAGAGACACCTAATTATACTTCAGATGCACATGTGAACTCTCTTTCAAGAAACAAATTCTTCACCGTTATACCAACTCAAAAGGCCTTCGCTAAACGGACTTAAATGAGCAGTAACATCTAGATTCATTGTAAACGGACTTAAATGAGCAGTAACATCTAGATTCACTCCACAATGCTTGGGGTGTACCCATACCGTCCGGGCGAGGAGTTGTTTGAGTCTCTGAAGGGAAATTCCAGGGAAGGTATTACTTTTCGATTCCGTTTCGGAACTCGCTTCTACTATAGTCAACACCGGATGAGGATTGCAAGAGTCAATAGTTGATCGATTCAGACATAAATTAAAAACAATTCAAACAGATTGGGTATAAAGTTCAGGGAGGTTGGTGATTCCATTAACCCCAATCCAAATATTCCGATCGCCAAGCTTTCCCCTACCCTGCTGCTGCTGCTGTTCTTGGCACTGGATCTATCAGAGAACAGATCGATGGGTGAGGAAAACTAATGTTCTGCAATGGAATTCAGAAAAACAAACAGGTAATCAGATTGAAATTTAACTTATGCAATTTCTGTACACTGTGCAGGTGCCGAGGTGTTCAGGGAATACATAGGCGCGTTATTCAACGGCGTCAAATTCTCGGATGTGCCAATCAATCCCGGCACGCAGGTTGACCTGATTCTGGCCTTCGCCATCGACTACACCCCGTCGGGAAGTTCTCCCACAAACGGAAAGTTCAACATTTTCTGGGATAAAGACAATCTGAGCCCGAGCGCCGTGCAGGCCATCAAATCCAAACATAAAAATGTCAGAGTTGCTCTAAGCTTAGGCGGGGACAGCGTGGGTAAAAACCACGCCCAATTCAAGCCATCCTCTGTGTCGTCGTGGGTGAGCAACGCCGTTTCTTCACTCACCAACATAATCCGGCAATACCATCTTGACGGCATCGACATCGACTATGAACATTTCGACTATTCCGACCCCGATACGTTTGCCGCCTGTATTGGGCAGCTCATCACTGAATTAAAGCAGAGGAAAGTTATCTCCTTTGCCTCCATCGCTCCCTTTGACGATCCAAAAGTGCAGGCCCATTACAGTGCCCTGTGGAACAAGTACGGTAAATCGATCGACTATGTGAATTTCCAATTCTATGCCTACGATTCCAGCACCTCTGTTTCGCAGTTTATCAAGTATTTCAATGCTCAGGAGTCCCGCTACAGCGGCGGAAAAGTGCTGCCTAGTTTCGTTACTGAGGGCAGCGGAGGGCTGTCGCCTGCCAAGGGTTTCTTTGACGCCTGCAAAACGCTCAAGAAGTCTGGCAAGCTCCACGGCATCTTTGTGTGGTGTGCGGATAGTTCCAGGTCCAATGGCTTCAAGTATGAAAAACAGGCTCAGGCTTTGCTCCAGGGATCTCTGCTCCAGGAATCCTGACTTTATCAGAGGCCCTCCAGTGAATTTCTTTTAATGACTTTTGGTTTTAGTACTTTTTAAAGTTATGAATGGGGAACTAGATGGGAAAAAGATCCATCTGTCCATTATGTAAATAGAAGAATAAGCTGTCCATTACGGAAGCAATTGTTCAATATTTATGTAGTGGGCCTTATGGAATAATAAAAAGTTCAAACAGCATAAGTTTGTTTTCAATTTTAATCAAAACAAAATAAAACTAACTTTTAGTTGAATCATTGTATTGGGAATATAAACTTGTCTATTATTTAACTAAACTAAGAAAATAAAATTAAAGAGTTAGGTAATGAATAATTGAGAAATGAAATAGTTAATGCAATACCCCCAATTTTGAGCTAAGTAATGATTTTAGTTTGAGCTTGTTTTTATAAAATAAGAACTGGAATGTTGGCTCAACTAATGTTTTTGGTTAAGTATTGCTAAGAGATATTAATTTATTATTTAGTCACAAGTTAAAAATGGTTCTAAGGAAAATGAAATCTTTAATTACATTTTCCTATGTCTATTTCTAACACCAAGGAATTGCATGGAAATTAATGTTTGTGCCATTCACCCCAAGCTAGGATGTTCAGCCAGCTATGAAGAAGAGGTTTTTTTTAATGCACAATGACAATTTTAAATGTCAAACAAGAGTCTTTATCAGTTGCCGCCCAAGAGAGAAAAGCATTTAAAATGCTATGGATTGATCCAATCCATGGAGTGGATTTTCAAAGGTAAAAAACAAATAAATATTATTATTTTTCCTTAGGTGGTCGGTTCAGCTTATAAGGCCAATATAATAATATTAAATTTAGGGGTTGGCTTAATTAAAAGAAGCCAAAATCTAATTTCTTTTTGAGTCGGTCTTGGCTAGAAACAAAATCCAATTTCTTTTTGTAAGTCGTCCTTGGTTGGGGTAGTTAAGGAAACTATAAAAGTAGGCATTGACTTCATCTTGAAATCATTTAGATTTGAATTTGATTTGGCATTCTGAAGTCTCTTGGCTAAAGACTAAATTCAACTTGCTCAAGGTGATGGCCCCATCCCTACTGTGAGAGGTGGATATATTCAATATCCATCATTGAGCTAATTGCAGTTATAAGATTGAAGGTTTCCGAAGTAGTCATTTGCAGCATTTGTTGGAGTCATTCGTTGCTAGAGGAGTTCAATTTTTTGCTTCTTGAAAGACATTTCAGTCACATGGAGAAATTCAATTTTTTGCTACTGGCAGATTGTAGCTTCTATAAAACCTTGTCCCACAACCTAGAGGACGATGCAACATTGCGAAAGCACAACTAATTTTTTTTCTTAAAAATAGTAACAATGACGAGTAAAGTAAACTACTCTAACACATACATCTTCTAGGCTACACAACGCATCTATATGTGACTTTCAAAACTTACAAAATTATTCTAAAACATAGCATATGAAATTAACTCATGATAACAACATACATTAAAGCATTAACCTATTGCATAAAAAATTAAACATGGAAATGTAATAAACATATTTCCATAGATACAACACCACTTAAAATGATATATACAATTTAATCCAATAATGAATAGATCATACATAATGTTACAATTACAACACAAAGAATCCTCCTTGATTACAAATAAGGAATACAAATATATAGTGTCCCACTGTTATAATGAATATAAG
The DNA here is from genome assembly GCA_007258455.2 of Sequoia sempervirens. Classification (NCBI taxonomy): domain Eukaryota; kingdom Viridiplantae; phylum Streptophyta; class Pinopsida; order Cupressales; family Cupressaceae; genus Sequoia; species Sequoia sempervirens. The sequence goes on along the minus strand of VDFB02203016.1, from coordinate 471,035 downwards.
AGAAGTACAAATCCATAAAAACACATGAGCTCCTCGAACTAGAAGATCCCGTCAGCACAAACATGAAGAGAAAACCCAACAGTGTAAGGTGCACGCCACTTAGCCATGCGGTACCTATAGGCCCAACCCTCGTGCTATGAGATAGTAAAAGGTAACCAAGACAAACCTACCACCTCTAGACATAGGCAGTGTACAAAACAACATTGTACCAATAAATACAAAACATAAGGTTACATTACTTCCAGAATCACTGAATCAAGAACAACCACTGTACAATACAAACTGATTGTTGTCATAGGAGGAGTGTCATCACAAAAGTTGCATTGGTTATCCTAAGGAGATCTTCCTAGGTCCTAGCCCCCATATTGGGTTATCCTAGTAACCTCTCACGAACTTCGGCCCCACATGCACACCAGTGTGGAATCAATTATCTTTCGAGAAGACAAGATAATGATCTTGCCATTCTAGGCCTTCCTGGCTCATCTTAAGTCTAACACAAGCCCTTGGGCCAATGAGCGAGGCTAAATTATCAAGTTAATGTATTAAGCTACCCATTCCCCTAATATAGGTTATTTAATTTCCATTGATTACACTAACTCTCACACAAGTTGTTATGAGACCACTTTGTGTCTCGACCCCCGTTGAAAGCCACTCCCCTATTGACAACACAATAACTCATTCTACAACCCAAGGGTAGACAATACACTAAAATTGATAACAACATAACACAAAAGATAACACATCCCTATGGATGTCCAATACTAAATCCAACTATGTGCACTACCCAAGGAAAGCCCAAGGGCGAATAACAGAAACAACAACCCTTTCACAATTACAATCTAGAATCTACTTGCATTTTCTCGACAACCAATATTCCCCCCAATACACAATTACAGAAATACTTGTAATTAAAGTAAACAATCACATCATGTAATTAAAAGCACTACTATTCGGATTTCCTAAATCCAATAGATCAATATCTCATATTTAAAATACATCATGTAAGCATAATTCCAATTAATAAATCAACAACCAAATACAAATTAATGTTTAATCTTCAGTTTACACAACTTGCTCATATTGATTAACTCAATTTCACAATTAAAATAATTAATCATTTCAATTTAACTACTCGTGCTTGCATGCACCTAAATAAACATTCTTTAAATAAATAAATATATATATATATATATCTATATTATCAAATTATTCTATTCCCATATTCATTTAAAAATCCTCTACTTTCCTTCTAAAAACATCTTTTAGAATAACATTAATTTAAATAAATATATTTAAATAAATAAATATATATACATATAATTACATATATATATAATAAATATATTGTTTAATATATAACAATAAATTTCATTTACTACCATACAAAATATATATACACAAATATATATTTATATAATATACATATATATTATATATATAACATATATTACATATAATATATATATATATATTAAGAAAAAGACAACAGTAAACGAAACCGCAGTCATAGCTACATACATAGGCTTTAACCTTGTGTGTGGGGGTTGGGCTGCTACGCAACCTTCCCCACAAGGTTGCGGCCTGTGAGCAATGCTGGGCGTTGCCCATAGTCCGCGTCCCTCTGTGGGGTGGCTGTGGTAGCCCTGACCTCCACAATTTTTTAATAATTTTTTTTAAAAAAATTCCTTTACAGATTTCGTCGTACGACGATTTTCAAAATAAGACAATTTTTTTATAAATTAAATTTTTTGCAGGGAATTTTAAAAATGTATAAGCAATATATATAAGTATGTAGAACCAAACAAAACCAATTGCCTAGAGACAATTTTAAAACTAAATTTTCTACAGGAAAATAAGTAGACAAATTTACTGAGGTTTCCTAAATCCTCAAATATTTCATTTTGAATTTTCCATTGTGTTAAAAGTCATTTCCTACAAAGATCAAAATCTTTCACGAAAATTTATGATTTTCTACAGAGAAGAATAAATTATCTTGACATAGAGGATAATAATTTTCTAACTTTCGATTCAATATTTAGAGAGGCTCTAAAATTTATTTATAATTTTCTTTTGTATAAATCTATTTCAAATAATCAATTTAAACAAAGGATCTAAATTGTTTTCTATAGAGGCTGTAACATTCACAACAATTTCTTAAAAAAAACCAAAAGCTTCTAAAATAAAAGAAATCCTCTTCTAAACTTTTCCAATTTGCAATACAATAATAACTAAATATCTCTTTCAAGTTAAAATTCATAAAGCAATAAGGAACATATTCCAAAAGATTTGTCGATTCGAAGAATGATGTCGAGCTTCTCTTTAATCTTCAATTGCCAAAGCTTCCTCTAGAAGAATTGCCACTTCCCAGAGAACAAAATATAATCCACAACCAAGAATACAACAAACTAGATTCCTAACTTTATCAGAGAGCTTCTAAGATTAACATTTTCCTCAAACCTCAAAACAATTCTACCATTTCCAAAACTTCTCTCTTTCTTTCCCATGAAAAACAACTTCCTCTTTTCCTCCCAATTTCAATCAATCTCTCCATAAATTAATTTTAAGACAATTAGAAAACAAAACCTTCTAACTTCTAGATAACACAACAAATATCTTTTCTTTAACAACCAAGATATTTCTAAGATCTTTTCCCAATAACATGCATTTGAAATTAAATTAATTTATTTAATTCAAATCACATTTAAATAACTTATTTATTTTAATTCATATTTAATCTAATAATTAAAATTACCTTATATCATAAATTAAATTAATTAATTAAAATTTATTATAAATTTTTCACATTCATAATACAAATTAATTAAATACTTAATCATAACATATAATTCAATCCTCACAATTAAACTTTGTACGATAAATAAAATACCAAGACCAACATGGATAAAGAATACGACCAATACTCAGACTGAGAACACACTATACTAGGGTAAAGGTTTGACTAGGTTAACCCATCACTATCTCCCAATCAACATTATTATTGAGTAGTGGACATGCTCAGACCTATGAAACTAGGTGAAGTCGTTGTCCTGTACCTGCAAACCTACAAACAAAGCAAATGTCTTACATGTATCCAGATAATAATTCATACACACCATGAAGAGAGAACCACGGAAATCACAGGGCACTCACAAGTGAGTGATGCAACACCATTCCCTTCACCAATACAATATCACATCAACTGATGAGATAAAATATCTATTAAACTACAATAAGCATGTATAGCAATGCCATCTCAACTAAGCATCTATGCAAACATAAAGCATGTCAAACATAATCACCATGCATATAATGTATCACCACATCAATATAGTCTATCATCGCTCCACTGTCAACGATTGAATAACAATAACATAAAATATGGTCTAACAAAGTATTTGAGTTGTCAATGAAAACATAACAAATCGGAGGGGTGTCACAGCTTCAAGGTGGATGATTTTGTAGCTTACTGGACATATAACAGGGCATCATCATTCCCAATATAGCTGATTTGATCTTGATATGTGAGGGCATATAAAATTCAAAATTGCTATGAGGAGGGTCGCCTACCATCTCGGAACAGAAGCACTACCATTTTGCATCATGAGGACATCTTTAAGAAGAATACGTTGGCTTGCATAGCTAGTTCTAGCCATCGAACTAGATAAAAATTTGAAGTTGCTCAAGTGGTATATTTTTTGGTCTTCAAGAAGTTCAAACACTGCATAATTAGGACAAGCTATGATGGTTTGAAGGGGATTTGATTCAAAGATTGGTTCAACATCAAGACGCTCCAGGTTCTTTTGTATTAGCTGATATCATTGTTGGTTGCACATTTGAGCATTGTAAATCACTCTCTTCAAGAAGAAGCGATTAGTGGAATCAATAGGAAAAGCATTGTAATCAAATTTATGATATTTTAGTTTAAAGTAATGATATCATCCCATATTTAGCTGAGTAATCATTCCTTCAAGGGTTGAATATTGCATCTATTTTCAGTTATTCACAAGCATATAACATCAATGCCATGGAGTTGGGTTTGCATACCAACTATTTGTCTTATTGTCAAATTGTTGTAGCTGGTTACTTGCATTCATTTCAGCTATAAGGAGGTTTGGTGTTAGCCTGCCAAGTGTTTGCTAAAATGTCAGCTTATTGTAGCTACATGTTAGCTTAGAAATCAGTCATTTATTTGCATAAGAAATCCAAACTTTAGAAGTTAGTATTAATGCATTGATATTGAATATCTTTTGGTGGTTGTACCCAAAGTGTTTGACATAATTTCATCATGCTGCAACAACTTAATTGCTTGCACTTAAGTCATTTTTTTGCATGGAGCTATTGATATGCATGCTAAATGTTTGTCAAAATACCTCTTGTTGTAGTTGCTTATATAATGCATTATCAAACATCTATATACACTAGAAAGTCTTAAAATACTTGTGTTCCTCTTTAGCTGTATCAGAAGTTAATTAGAATTATTTAGTTGAGTGATCTCTATGCATTCCATCATCATATAAAAGAGGAAGGAAAACTATTTGACAAAATTTCAGTTAGCAAGAATCAGACATTTAAGGTAAGATTCGTCAAGGCTTCTTACAGTGGTATCAAAGCCAGGTTCTTGCCAGCCTGAAGGGTTAAAGTTATCATATGTAGCCACAAGAGGTTGGTCCACATAGGTATTATACTCTAAAAAGAGCATAATAGTAAGAAAATCCAATTGTAGATACACAACAGGACACCATGGGTGATAGAAGAGGTGGTATTCCACCAAGACATGAAGCTGATAATGAAGAAAGAGGAGCAAGGGATATCATGAGGGGAATCACAGTAGGGAAACAACATGTAGCTGATGTTTTGCAGCAACTTACAACAGCTATACAACAGATGAATAGTCCTAGAAGATAAATTCATGAACATGAAGACAATGGAAGTGTTGTTGGGACTCCAAGAGCACCTACTCATACCACTGATAGACGTTTACAACCTACATTCTTGAGGAATGAACCAGAAGAAGATAATGATGAAGATAATGAAGAGGTGCCATTTGCAGATAATGTCATGTCAATACACGATGAATGGGATTTGTTACCCCCACAAGTAAAGGAGCATTTGACCTTTGACCAATACATGAGTCAAAGAAGGGAGCATAATAGAACTAGGCCAAATAGGAGGCCAAGGAATCAGAACAAAAATATAATACATGCCACAAGTAAACTCACACTTCCTGCATTTGATGGTAGTAGAAAGATCACAACAAGAGCTTGGATTCACAAGTTGGATACATTCTTGACTCTTCGACCTATGACAGAAGATGATGCAATCAAATTTTCTACTATGCATCTTGAGGGCACTGCATACGATTGGTGGAATCATAGTTTGGTCACTCAAAACCATGGTCTAATTCATTCTTATACCAAGTTCAGTAATAGGATGATTGCACGATTTGACAAGAAGGATGTGGAGCTATACGACAAAGAGATAGCACAATTAAAGTAGAGTGGGCATGTGAAAACCTATGTCAATGAGTTTCAAAAGATTATTGTCATGGTTCCTAATCTGACTGAAAAGAGGGTGGTAATTCTATTTATTGAGAGATTGAATGAAAGGATGAGAGGGCTAGTCAAGGAACTTAAGCCTAGCACTCTTAATGATGCCATTCAATTGGCATTAGATCTTGATACATCGCCATCTACACCACAACACCAAAAGAACTTCAAGGATAATAAGTCAGAACTCAAGGTAGATATGGGAAAACAAAAGTAGTCCAAGTCTACATAACCTATGTTGGATTTTGAAAAATGGAATGAGCTCAAGAGAAAGAAGTTGTGTTTTACTTGCAAACAACCATGGGATCCTGGTCATAAATGCCTTGGGAAAGGAAAGAAACATCTTATAGAGGTCATATCTGATGATGAGGAGATCCCTAATATAGATTCAGAGAGTGAGGAAGAGCATGTTCATGAACAACCAACACTAGAACTAGTAAATGATGGTAACAAAATTTCTAGGATTTCTTATCTTTTAGGAGCTCCAAGGTACAATCCATTTATCTTTGAAAGAAGAAAGTGAGTAAACTTAGCATCATATTTGGTGAGTATACTCTTTGTGATGACTTCTATGTACTTGATTTTAAGGACGATAAAATTATACTTGGTATGCAATGGCTACATTCTCTACAAAGGGTCATCCAAGATTTACAAGGAATGGAGTTGAGCTTCATGGATGATGGGAGACACGTTATTATGAGAGCCCTCAAGTACACTTTGCCTCATCAAATAACAACAAAATCCATGTAAATTATGGACCATGAATTGCTTCATGCAAGCATAGGTGATGCACAAGGAGAGACTTGTTTTGGGATAACCCTTGATGGAGAGTATTTGTAATTTGAAGAAGGCAAAAATATTATAGAATGGCATGACATTATACCTGATTTGTTTGAGGAAAATAGTCCTATGGTTTTGCATTCATATGAAATAGACATGCTAACACCTTTGGATGATAGTTACTTGTGGTCTCTAATGATGGCATACGAAATTGGAGTGTTGGATATTGTAATTTTGCCAAAAAAATAGGGCACTACACAATCTGATTTTGTATATCAGACCTATGAAGGTGTGGAAAAGACACAAGAGAAATGTAATAGTTGGCTAGAGAGCAAGGAAAGATAAGCTAATTTTTGTTCAAGCAAAACAACATCTAGATATGGTTAAAAGAATGAGGCAATCAACTTTGTTCGTTCATCATGAGCCAACCATTGATGACATGCATGTGTGTGGAAATGAAGATGGAGGTGATTCAAATTTGCAAGGTACATTGGTGCCTCTTGATAGGCTAGGTCAAACCATTGATTTGACACAATTTTATATTGATGAGGATTCCATATGGGAGTGTGTGGATTTTCTGGTAGACAATTCTCCATGGTTTGATAATGATTCTTCATTGCTGGGTATTGAAGTGTGTGGTTTCAGTTTAGGTATGACAATATTTAGATCAATTTATAATGATGTAAATCACTATTTCCTTATTGAAGATGGGTCTAGTGATGGTTTTCTATCTTCATACACTTTGGATGACACATTTTATATCATTTTGGATGATATTACTAGATTGCATATTGTTGTTTTGATTTATGACATCGAAACAAGAAGGATGGAAACATTTGTCTTTGGAAACTGCATCTTCATGCTTGACAGCTACATTGATATGGATGTGTTTGCATCATTGTTCGACAGAAGAAGTCCCAGGATCTTTTTCTTCAGCAGATTGGAGGTTGTGAGTGTGAGCATCTATGGAGAACATAGATGGTTTTGGGATCTTGGTATTCATTTATTTTCATTTGGTACTTACGATTTCTTGGGGCAAGCAATCTTGAGATGGGAGGACTTGTAGTGCCCCCAATTTTGAGCTAATGATTTATAGTTTGAGCTTGTTTTTTATAAAAACAAGAACCAAAATGTTGGCTCAACTAATATTTTTGACTAAGTATTGCTAAGAGATTATTTTATTATTTAGCCAAAAGTCAAAAATAGTTCTAAAGAAAATGAAATCTTTAATTACATTTCCCTATGTCTATTTCTAACACCAAGGAATTGCATGGAAATTAATGTTTGTGTCATTCGCCCCAAACTAGGATGTTCAGCGAGCTATGAAGAAGAGGTTTTTTTAATGCACAATGACAATTTTAAATGCCAAACAAGAGTCTTTATCAACTGCCGCCCAAGAGAGAAAAGGATCTAAAATGCTATGGATCGATCCATTCCATGGAGTGGATTTTCAAAGGTAAAAAGAAAAGAAAATATTATTATTTTTCCTTAGGTGGTTGGCTCACCTTATAAGGCCAATTTATAATATTATATTTAATGGTCGGCTCAATTAAAAGAAACTAAAATTTGATTTCTTTTTAAGTCGGGCTTGGCTGGAAACAAATTTTGATTTCTTTTTGTAAGTCGGCCTTGGCTGGGGCAGTTAAGGAAACTATAAGAGTAGGCATCGACTTCATATTGAAATCATTTAGATTTGAATTTGATTTGGCACTCTGAAGTCTCTCGGCTAAAGACTAAATTCAACCTGCTCAAGGTGATGATCCCTTGGCTTCTTGGGTATGGAGATGGCCCCATCCCTACTGTGAGAGGTGGATATATTCAGTACCCATCATTGAGCTAATTGCAATTATAAGATTGAAGGTTTCTAAAGTAGTCATTTGCAACATTTGTTGGAGTCATTTGTTGCTAGAGTTTGAAAGACATTTCAGTCACAGGGAGAAATTCAATTTTTTGCTACTAGCAAATTGTAGCTTCAAGGTGGATGATTTTGGAGCTTGCTAGACATACAATAGAGTGCCATCATTCCCAGTACAGCTGGTTCAATCTTGATATCTGAGGGCATATAAAATTCAAAATTGCTTGGAGGAGGGTGGCCTACCATCTCAGAACAGAAGCATTTCCTTTTTGCATCACGAGGATGTCTTCAAGAAGAATACGATTGGCTTGCATAGCTGATTCCAACCATCAAACCAGATAAAAATTTGAAGTTGCTTATGGTATATTCGCTGGTCTTCAAGGAGTTCAAGCGCTGCATGCTCAGGCCCAGCTATGATTATTTGAAGGGGATTCAATTCAAAGATTGGTCCAACATCAAGACGTCTCTAGGTTTTTTTGTATTAGCTGTTATCATTGTTGGTTGCACATTTGAGCATTGTAAATCGCTCTCTTCAAGAAGAAGCGATTAGTGGAATCAACAGGAAAAGCATTGTAATCAGATTTATGACATTTCAGTTTAAAGTAATGGTATCATCCCATATTTAGTTGAGTAGTAATTCCTTCAAGGGGCGAATATTTGCATCTATTTTCAGTTATTCACAAGCATATAATATCAATGCCATGGAGTTGGGTTTGCATACCAACTGTTTGTCTTATTCTCAAACTAATGTAGCCGGTTACTTGCATTCATTTCAGCTATAAGGAGGTTTGGTGTTAGCTTGCCAAGTGTTTGCTAAAATGTCAGCTCGCTGTAGCTACATGTTAGCTTAGAAATCAGTCATTTACTTGCATAGAAAATCCAAAAGAAGTTGGTATTAATGCATTGATATTGAATATCTTTTGGAGGTTTTACTCAAAGTGTTTGACATAATGTCATCATGCTGCAACAACATAATTGCTTGCACTTAAGTCATTTGTTTGCATGGAGCTATTGATATGCATGCTAAATGTTTGTCAAAATACCTTGCGTTGTAGCTACTTATATAATGCATTATCAAACATCTATATGCACTAGAAGTCATAAAATACTTGTGTTCCTCTCTAGCTGTATCAGAAGTTAATTGGCATTGTTTAGTTGAGTGATCTCTATGCATTCCATCATCATATCAAAGAGAAAGGGAAACTATTTGATAAAATTTCAGTCAACAAGAATCAAATATTTAAGGGCAGATTTGTCAAGGCTTCTTACAGTTAAGAACATATATATTCATTTAATTTTGGTATAATAGTAATTCAAATCTTGCGTATTGACTAATTCGTTATGGGGTGGAAGAAGATAGAAATTTGGCATTTAGATTTGAAATTGAGATTGATAGTTTATGTTGATTGAGATAGGAAACCATTACTTTATGTTTCCTGAAATTTGGCATTTAGATTTGAAATTGAGATTAATAGTTTATGTTGCTTGAGATAGGAGATCAATAGTTTATGTTTCTTGAAATTTGGCATTTAGATTTGAAATTTAGATTAATAGTTTATGTTGCTTGAGATTAATGGTGTATGGCCTAGCCATAGATTGGGTTGAGTTATGTAGCTTGTTTATGACTAATGCAACATGGTCCATGATTAATGTGACTTCTTATAGTGCACTTTTGTCTTTTATACTTCTTGTTAAGAAGAGATTCTGCTAAAATTTGTAGTGATTCCTATTGTAGGACGAGGAGAAGACAATCAACTTCTTTAATGGTAGTCAAGCCCCTTAAGAGTTGTACAAATATAGAAAACACACCCCTAAAAATGTGAAGTTGATGGTACTAAGACTTACAAGACTAAAACTAAGACTACTACAAGTGAGGTTGAATGAGAATTCACGTGTATATTTCTTGTTGATACTTGATAGTTATGATTAATGACTCTAATGAATTGGGAGAGTTCATTAAATGCACATTTGTAGATGTTCAACTTGATAATTTTGGGTTATGGACAAATGAGATAATAATTAAATTTTAGAAAATTCATCTAGTGGGCGAGAGATTTAAAATTTGCAATAGGTGGATTTGGTCATGCATGATGCACAGGCTACTGCTCAATAAGAAAATGTTTAGAACATGGATTAATCTAGACTAGGGGGATATGTAGTAATGCTTCAAGGTGAAAACTGAAATTTGTTTCACACTTTAAGATAGGAATTTAGCACACTTAAATGCAATAATTTCTAATTAAAATTCATGTTTAACCAAATATGTATTATATAATATCATTTGAAATTAATCAAAATGGGGAGGAGCAATAAAAGGAAAAGTAGCAATGAAAAGATTGCAAGGTAGGAGGATAGAAACATATCTATTCAAAGAAAGAAGGAATAATATATTTTATGGCCAAGGATCATAGAATTAAAGATGACATGACATAAATTTTGCCTCCTAAAACTAGTTATATCATCCCGAAAGATAGCCAAGAGGTAGAAAGAATTCTTGAGGAAGAAGTCAAAGAGTTTTTTGAAAGAATGGGATATTTCCTCAGCAAAAGAGATTATACATCAAGTTTGGTCTTCAATGTGAAATTTGAAGTATCTAATTAAATCCTAAATATCCACATTCCAAAAAATGATAGATCCTTCAATTGAGGAAGCGAAGAAGATGACAACCATTGCCAAATTTATTAAAATTTATCCTTTTATGAAATGGGAAAAAGTGTGGATGCAATAATGTTAGGTAGATTTTCCTTGGCCTAGCATAAATATTTTGGTACTAAGGTTTTTTACAAATGACCTTCTAGTCAAGATAAAATAAGTGTATGATTCTTAACGGAGGTCCTTAGTTTATGGGCAATGTAAGTATCTTTATCAAAGCCTAGTTTCTAGGATTTGATGTTAATAAGAAATTAATTGAGGATGTCACAATATGGATTTGAATACACAAATTTTCATTGGATTTCTAGACACAAATGTGTTTAAGGATATTATAAATTTAGTGAGAACATATCCATATAGTTTGAACTCTAATGGCTCTAAAGAATTGACCTCCTACATAAGAATTTGTGTTAGGATCAACCTCAACAAACCTATAATTGATGGTGGATTTATAATTATAGGTGTTGAGGGAAATATCTCACAAAGAGGAGATGTAAAAAATCCTTTAGGATCATAGATAGGTGTGGGTACTAGATATCTTGGGTTTGTAAACCTTTAGAGTACAACCACCAATTAGTAGATTTAATGAGAATAAGACTTACACATGTTGATTGGACTAGTACCTAAGAAGCTCCAATAGAATGGGAACCTATGCATCAATATTTTGAATAAAATATGTAAGAGCCTTTGAAGAAAGCTTATTTACTCTTTTTTTCTACAACAACTGCTATCATGACTAAAACCATGCTACTACTATAGATGATACAAAATAGAAACTACTTTTATGACTACTCTACCTTAATCTAACTAGTAAAAGGAAAATGGATAGGACTACAAGGTTAAAAGAGAGGAAAGGTTAGACAAGGAGATAATGTTAAATAAATAAAATAAAAAGGTGGGAAAAGGAATTACAAAGAGGGGCAATTGACCAAATTCTACATAGCGTACAAACTAATTTATTTTACAAACATGCATATGCAAATGGTGAGGTTGTCTTAACTTACATTATGTGAAGCTACGTACATGAATAATACAATTAACTAACATATATGGCTAGTGGGCATCTTAAATTATATAAATAATTTACTTCAATCTATGGACATAAGAAAAAAGGTATATATGCATTCACAGTATTGAACTAGGGGCACTATTCAAGATAAGATGTAAACAACATAAGAGCTAAAATACACTTGCATTCACTATAAGCTAATAGATTATTACCACGTAAATATTTAACCCAAAAACCAAAAGGATTTCTTATACTAAAAAATAAAAGATGTTGAACTATCAAGTCAAAAGTCAAAAAAAATTAAATGAGAGTAATCCCATTTATATATAATTTTGTAGAGTCCCTATATAATCACAACCAAATGAGCCTAGGAGAATTTACAAAGAATACAAAATGAGACAATAAAAGGTACATGTATCAAAAGGTCCATAGAATCTATCAAATGATCTTACAATGATACTAGAACAATAGTTGGAAAGGGGCGTGCATAGGCAATTATTTTTTTATGATAAACAATTAGAGTTGTGATGGTCTATATTGAATGCATATGCCACTTGTATTTCATTCTAAAGTACAGATAGAATTTGGAATAGAATGAATCTTAATCACATAAATTTAATATATGGTTGTGGCTTGTAATCAATGGTTATTGGAGTAGCTAGTGGAGGCATGTGTTGAACACACTATAGTGTTGAGTGGGGGGAGGGTGAATCGACATATATTAAAACTTAATCATTCCCATTTTCAGATTAAACATCACATCACATAAATTTAAAGAAGAGAATAAATGAAAACATGTGCCACACAAGGACACCATGATTTTTACGTGGAAAACCCTATGAGGGAAAAACCACTGTGAGAGTTAATTGACAATATATGAAGCTTATTGTTTACAAAGATCAAAATATTGCTTAAGGCTCACTACCTATGGGCTTCAAGACTGAGGCTTACAACCTTAGGGCAAGATACGAGGACCTGATGAGACACACTATCTTAGAGCAGGATACATGAAAATTATAATGAGAACTATGAATATGAATTGCTATGAGAAATTTCCAACATATGCTGATGTTATAGTCCCTTTTTCACATAATTAATCCTTCACATTGAATTCACACACTTCATCTTTGACATACTACACAATCTCAGTTCATCATCCTCAAAATAATTTACAAATGATTTTGATCTTCTATAAATATACTCCACAACAACTCAAAACCTCAATTTCTGGAGGAATATGGAGCATCCCAACATACCTTAAACATCAATACTTTTCTTTGTCAGAGCTTAGATCAAAACTCTGTCACTTATAACTTTCATTGTAGAAGGTGTAATGACTTGAATTCTTGGATATAACACCTTCACATCTCAACCATATTATATTCTGAACTGCAAGACAAAATCTTGTTCTATAGAGGGATGTAGACCAAAATACCATGACTCTACCTCAGAGTATACACTGTAAATTCCTTAGAAAAATTCTTGCAACTCATCTTCATGTGTGGTACATCAAACACGTAAGATATAAATATGGGCATGTAGAAAACATACTAGAACAAGTGTAACCATCTCCGCATCATACATAGGCATCAAACATATCACCATTCAACCTCATACCTGGTGTTGCTAACTATATCAACAAATGTCATTGCACTTCCACTTACTCTTGAGTATGACATATTCCTCATATACACATTTGGAATCAATGAAAACACATATTGATTTGACATCAATGACAACACATATTTCCAACAATCTCCCCCTTTTTCATTCATGACAACACTCATTTATCTACAAGAATTCTCTACCCCTTTGACATCAAGGGAAAAGTGCATAATATCTTCTACTTTTATGAGCCCAAAAATTATATAAACTCTGCCTTATTGTATGATGTCTACAAACAATACTCCCCCTAAGATGCCAAAAAAAAAATGTTATGTACAAATAAAAACCTTATCGCCAAAACCTACACCCTCAACCCTTATCCCTATACCAAATACACTCAACCATATACCCTAAACCTTGAACATTGTCCCTCAACACTATACTTAAACGCTAAACCATACATTCTCGACCTGTCACCCTATACCCTACCAATCCCTATCTCCTTCTCTCACTCTCTCTCCCACCCTACCAATCCCTATCTCCTTATTTATCTCTATTCCTCCCACCCTACCACTCCCTATCTCCCTCCTTCCCCCTCTCTCCCTCCCACCCTACCAATCCATATACCTTAATCCCTAAACCCTCAACCCTATACTTAAGCCCTAATCCCTCAACCCTCAACCCTATACCTTAAACCCCAAACCCTAGACCCTCGACCTTTATCCCTATACCAAACACCCTCAACCCTTATCCCTATACCAAATACCTTCAACCTTATACCCTAAACCTTCAACATTGTCCCTCAAAACTATACTTAAACACTAAACCATACATTCTCAACCCTTCACCCTATACCCTACCAATCCCTATCTCCTTCTCCCACTCTCCCTCCCACCCTACCAATCTGTATCTCCTCTCTCTCTCTCTCTCTCCCTCCCACCCTACCAATCTCTATCTCCTTTCTCTCTATTCCTCTCACCCTACCACTCCCTATCTCCCTCCTTTCCCCTCTCTCCCTCCCACCCTACCAATCCATATACCTTAATCCATAAATCCTCAACCCTATACGTAATCCCTAATATCTCAACCCTCAACACTCAACCATATACCTTAATCCCTAAACCCTACACCCTCAACCCTCGTCCTCAAATCCTAAACCTTGAACATTGTACCATCAGCCATGTACTTAAGCCCTAATCCCTCAACCCTATACCTTATACCTTAAACCCCAAACCCTACACCTCAACTCCTTATCCCTATACAAAATACCATCAACCTTATACCCTAAACCTTCAACATTGTCCCTCAACACTATACTCTAAATATTAAACCACATTCTCAACTCCTTCACCCTATACCCTACCAATCCCTATCTCCTCTCTCTCTCTCCTCCCACCCTACCAATCCTCTCTCTGCCTCTGCTCGCTCTCTCCTGCCTCTCTACCAACTCTCTCTCTCTGCTCGCTCGCCTCCGGCCCTGTGTGTGTGTGTGTGTGTCTCTCTCTCTCTCTCCGTGTCTCTCTCCGCTTCGCCTCGCCTCCGCTCTCTCTCTCTCTCTCTCTCCGTGGTCTCTCTCTCTCCTGCCTCCTGCCTCTCTCTCCTGCTCTCTCACCCATCTCATTCTTCTCTCTATTCCTTCACCCTACCACTCAATATCTCCTCCCCTCTCCCTCCCACCCTACCAATCCATATACCTTAATCCTTAAACCATCAACCCTATACTTAATCCCTAATCCCTCAACCCTCAACACTCAACCATATACCTTAATCCCTAAATCCTACACCCTCAACCCTCATCCATATACCCTATACCCTCATCCTTAAAGCCTAAACCTTGAACATTGTACCATCAACCCTATACTTAAGCCCTAATCCCTCAACCCTTGACCCTCAACCCTATACTTAAACCCTAAACCCTGCTCTCTAAACCCTTAACCTTATGCCTTATACCAAAAACCATATCATAAACCCTAGTACCTATACCCTAAACACGTAATCTTATATACTCAACCCTAAACATTACCCCTCAATGGTAAATCCTAAACCCTATACCATCAACCCTATAATTTAACCCCACACCCTCAACCATCAACCTTATACCTTGAATACTAAATCATACACCATCAACCCTCATCCCTATATCGGATACCCTCGACCTTATACACAAAACTGTGAACATTGTCCCTCAACACAATATACTTAAACACTAAACCATACATTCTCAAGGTCCTTCACCCTATGCCTTATACACTCATCCCTATACCCTATAATATATTAATATAAGAATATAATATAATCTATAATATATATTAAAATACATTAATATATTTTAATATAATATATAATATATATTAGAAAATAATAATAATATGTCATATATATAATGTTGAGAATGTGAAGTCCAATGGTCACATGACCTTTCACCTTCTTTTGTCTCTTCATTTGATGGATGTCTCTTCATATCTGAAGAGCATAGCAATTGTATAAATATATATGAGTGTAGACCGTGTATGTAATGAATTATGGATAATAGAAGATGTTCCCTGCTTTCCCATGGTTGTACCTTAAATGGTGACCCTGTAATCACTGTGTTATGTCTTTATTTTCTATCTAGATGTTCTTTTCATTTTTCTATTTTATTATGTTTTATTTGCTCGTTTAATACTCAATAATTGGTATTAGAGCTTGGTTAGAACCAAGGAGGATTTGTGAAGAAAGTTGAGCAGATATGGAAGAGAGAACCAACTTGGATAATTGGATTCAAGTTCTCATGTCTATGTCCCATGGCTCTGGAGAGAGTTTTGATGAAGTGGGAGCTATTCATATATATGATGAAAAATATTTTTGGGATTCTCAAAAGAAGCTTTTGGATCAGTTAGATGATGAAGTTGATTATGTTATTGAGGAGTTTCTTGGTATGTTGGAACTTGGTAGTGACATGGAGCAGATGCAAGAAATAAGGTGTTGTGGCTTAGTCTAGAGAAGAGGAAGAGGTAGACAAATTTTTTTATTTTTTTGATAATGAAGTTTCTCTTTTCAAGTTGTAGTAGGAGGTCACTACTTCAAACACAACATGTTCAAAGAATGGTTATAGTACTCTGTCTGTAGGGAAAAATGTTAGATTTGATTTTCCAATGGAAATGGATGATGCTCCTATCTATTTGACTACTAAAAGTTCCTATGAGTGGTTGTGATCTTGATTCCCTAAGCATTGCCAAGGTGAGATCTGTGTGGGAAAGGGATCCAAATCAAATTTTCAATGGCTCTCAATTTGTACAACAGTCTGGAAATGATCATAGTGAAGTTATGAAAGATAATGGAAAAGTGGATGAAGGACTTGTCTCTGAAGATGGAGGAACTATGCCGAAAGATGGAGGGCATGTTCCAAGTGTGGGGAGTGAAGTTCAGGTACCCCACTGAAAGTCATGTTCTTACTGCACAAAAGATCATTGTAATTGACTCGCTTTTTGAAGGAAGATTTGAAGAATTGAACATGGAGCCTGTGGAGAGGTGCTTAACGAATGCCAAAATGGACAAGGGAACTATTCATGGTTTTTTGAATGATAAAGTTGGATTAGATAATTGAGAGCCACATAAAAGAGAGCAATCACTCGATGAAAAGGAGCATAATTTAATTGCCCGAGTGAGGGAGAAGAACAAATGTGCAATCAAAACCATTGACAAGGGTAAAAGTCATGAAGAATTGAAATCCCAGGCAGACAAGAGGTTTGAAATGGAGGAGATTGAGGTGAAAAAGGATGAAATTTCGGCTCAGTACCTGAACATTGTTATTGATGATTCTGTGGAGCCTGATGAAAATGAAATCCAAAAAAGGGAAAATATTGATGCCACATCCACTATTAATAGGCGTAATAGATGGGATGAGACACTGGAAATGATGGGTAGTGCAACACCAATGGCCACTACAACCCCTTCTTCCTTAACACTAGGTGTTACTCCCATGAGTGGGATTGATCTGCCTACACCCACTCCTATTGCAATCAATTTGAGAGGTGCCATTACTTCTAAGCAGTATAATTTGCTTAGGTGGGAAAAGTATATCGAAGAAAGAAATAGGCCTTTAACAGACGAGGAGTTGGATGTTATGTTTCCATAGGAGGGGTATAAGATTTTGGACCCTCTAGTTTCTTATGTGTCGCGTAGGGCCCTCATCGACATGCCGGTTTGTCTTATCTATAAGCATGGTGATGAATGGATAAAAAAATGGCCATGCTTTGTGACATTTATCGCCTTGCTATATTAGATGATTTTTTAGTTGCTTGAGATTTGTTCCTTATGAGTCACTTGCAGGTTGGTGTGTAACACATGGATATTTCTACACAATTACTACATGCATTGTTACCAATGGCTAAACTAGATTTTAAGAAGGATGTAGAATAGCGAGGGGCAAAGAGAGAAGTTTTTTTAAGATTGTTTGAGTAGCTTCATAAATTAAAAGCATAGCTAAATATAAGCAAGGGTGGTATGGATTAGATTGCAAATAATGGTGGTTTAGACATCTAAATTTGACCACTTACGTTTGGTCAAATTTACCCCTTTTCATCTAAATATCCTCTTATCTACATTAATTAAATAATATTGTTATTATTTAATCAATACCCTTAAAGTCCTCTAAATCCATAAAGTATTTAATTAAATAATTAAATACTTTACCCCTTGTCCCATCTTCCATAATCCACTCCTAATCTTAATCCATCTCGCTTAATCCTTGATTAAGGATGTGCACATTCCTAATCATTGATTAGGGAGGTGTCACATCCTCCATAATATGCAAGTCGGATCCTAATCTCTCTTATCCACCTAACCCTCCTCTAATCATCCATTAATTAGCCTAGTCTAACCCATGGTCAACCCGCTAATAAATACTACCCACATCCCAATGGAATTTTTAATTCCATTTTATTCTCCCAATACCCCTCATGGAATTTTTAATTCCATTTACAATCCCCATGTGCTTCCCAATGGAATTTTAAATTCCATTTTTTCATCCAAGGTTTCTAAGGAATTTTTAATTCCTTTTATCATTCCCATGCACATTAAAAATGAATTTTTAATTCCTTTGGTCAACCTTTGATCTCAACCCTTGATCTTCCTTCCTCTTTCAATCTCGACCGTCCATTCCATCTCCCTTGATAAATGTCTAACACTTAGCCATTTTTGCATTCTGAACCATTCTCAACCATCTCATGCACACACAATCTCTCACAATATCACCATAACCAAATCCTTGCAACCATAGCCATCTTGCATCCATCTTGTGACCAAATCAAACTATTATGCTACTAAAATCAATCTAGGAGCACACATATAAAGCCATCAACGAGGGAAAACAACTCCATCAAACTCAAACAAGGTAAAATTGATCTAATTTTCATTCTTAAGTTGGATTTTCATCTTTATCCCAATCTTGAGTGTTGTCTTAAATGGTTTTTATCTCTTGCTTGAGATTATTTCTTGCATTTTAGATGAGGTAAAAACATTGCACACATTTTTAGAACACCCTATGGGACCCATGTCACGGGTCTCTTTCACGTTTTTCTATTGTTTCATATTTTGCAAGATCGTATTTCACACACAAGGGCTAATCTACCCCTAACGAGCGAATCCGCCTAATGTAGGGGAAAACCTGCTTCCACATAGGCGACTGCGTATACACCACTTTAGTAAAAAGTTGAATTCACAACATAAAACTAAAAACTAGACTTTGAAAGGTGAACCTGCATCTAAACAGGCGAATTTTCTACCTGAACTGGCAATTGCACAATTGCCCCTCCCTCGAATAGGTGATTCTACGCTTTCCCATCCTAGACCTGATTTGTAGAGGTGAATCAATTCCTGCCTCTTTTTAGATAGACAAACTTACTCACCAAATAGGTGAACGCGCATCCACCTCTTCCCAAATAGGTGATCTTGTATTTGGGAAAACCTGTGACTTGAATGGGAAAATTTGCTAGGTATAGGGGAAAATTTTCCCCTATCTCACCGAGGAAAACCTACACCCCCAAAGGGAGAATCCGTGATCTACAAGGAAAAATTTGCGTGATCTACATAAGGTATAAAACCCCCAATTTTCGGCATACATTTCATAGTGCTTTATAGTTTCCTTTTCAAAAAAAAAATCTCTGGGGGCTTCACCTTCTGACCCCTTCCACAGGGGATTGGACCATCCCCTCACACCCCCCTTTTCATTGGGTTGGGTGTTTCACCCCCCTTGGGCTAACAATCATCTATTTTTCATCATTTATTTTTGGCATCTAATCATATTATTGTGCAACTTGTCATCATTTGTCCAAGACCAAAGTATCAAACTACTAACATATCTACTATAGGATGAGTGGTCAAAGCCCTTTAGTTAGATTGTATATTTCTTTTCATACTAGCTAGGCACATACATACTTAATTAAAGGGTCAATTAACCTATTTTTTGTGTTTGGGAGTGAGTTGTTGACTTATACACTCCCCTTGCACCTTTCGGTGATCTTGGGTGACGAGAAATTGCAACTCGTTCCAGTCCAGTCTAGTCTACCCAAGGAAGTGCTAGTGCATGTAAGCTCTCCCCTTGCATTATGTGCGAGCCTGGGGACCAGCCAAAATTTATAGTATTTCCTTCCCTTAGTGAGACCTACCTGGGATTTCATCACTTGGGGGATGATCTCGACCACGTGTTATTGATGGCGTATATAAAGGTGGGAGAGCCAAAGTTGTACCCCAATCTAGTCACACCATGTCTAGCGAAGCGTCGAAGCTAGGGTGATACCTAGATAAGACATGTAGGGTTGGTCCAAGTTTCCAGTACCTTGTTGGGGCTCCCGATCCACACTTGTGATAGGATGGTGTTCACGGTTGTGCCTCATGCACCCTTTTGGTGTATCGAGGACACACGAGATAGCCTTGTTCAACCTATATAGAGACTTGTGTTTCAGTCATGGCTTGGTATAGTGCAGGGGATGCACATCATACCCCAAAGTTGCTCACCACGTACTCCCTTGGGTTGAGATAGAAATCCTCGTGGTGGACTACAATAGTCTCTGAGAGAGAGAGTGAAGGTGAGCTTGTGGTGTCTATTGATGACCTCGTGCCACTAAATCTCTAGCTATTCGCCTTCACGAGAAAGGGTAATCCAGAGAACCACCTTGGTATCACAAA
This sequence comes from Sequoia sempervirens, assembly GCA_007258455.2. NCBI lineage: Eukaryota > Viridiplantae > Streptophyta > Pinopsida > Cupressales > Cupressaceae > Sequoia > Sequoia sempervirens. The sequence goes on along the minus strand of VDFB02203016.1, from coordinate 450,421 downwards.
GTATTAACCTTGGGTTGTCCCCTCAAGGTGGTGGGCCTACATCAAGTTAGCAAACCTTTTATATTAATTTTAGGCTTGTGTTGTCTGGTGTGTCTTCATGTGATATACCAATGCTTGTTGTTAGTCTGAGTCAGTCCAACCCATTGTTTGCCCTTGCCCTTAATGGCGAGTTTTCTTCTTATAGGGGAAAACTTGCATTGTGGACACGCGGTCTTTCCCTGGAAGGGGAATTTCATGTCTTGAGTCCAGTCTAGTCATCCTTTAGCCCAGATTGGGTGAACCACATTAAATTTTCTGTGTTGTCTTGTTTTTGCTATAATTTTCTGTGTGATTCATTTCTCTATTTTATTGATCAAACTTGCATTAACTGTTAGATATCTGCTTCTAACCTAACAAAATTTTCTTGTGGGTCTCTTAGTTAGGAAACCTCACATCTACTTGTTCCCTAAATAGGCGATCCTATCATCCTTATAGGTGAGTCTGTGTCTAATCTGTGTCATCTCTGTCTACCTATTCCCTGAATAGGTGATCCCATCATCCTCACATGTGTTTTTGTGTCTACTTATTCTACTCATCCATCCGTACATCCTATGGAATAGGCAAACCTATTGTCTATAGGGGTGATCTCATTTCAGGTCCGTACTATCCTTGTTCATACATCCTTTAGAATAGGCAAACCTATTCTCCGTAGGGGCGATCCCATGTCCAGTTCATACCACCCTCATCCATACCTCCCTTAGAATAGGAAAACTTGCTATCCACATGGGTGATCCTGCGTCTGAGTTTGTATCCTCTCATCCTTACATCTTCCTGGCTAGGCGAACCTGCTCCTTTCTTGGGTGATCCCACACTTCTCTATATAGTCATTCTTCATAGGCGATCCTGTCTTTACCAATAGGAAATCCTAATACCTATAGAGGCAATTCTGTGATCCATTAGATAGGTGATCCCATTACCTGGAAAGGTGAATCCATTATCTACAAAGGCACATTTGCTTCCCATACAAAATCTAGAGATTCAACCCTTCATGTCACGATTAGCCTATATCTTTCTCAGTCTGAAACTATAGTCCAATCATTTTTCCTCTACATATCCATCTCTGAATAATCACTTCCATCTCATCAACCCTCATCAATCTATCCAAACATCATCCCATTTGAGCAAGGAGTCAGCTAAATTTATCCTTCATTCATCCAACAATCATCCTCATCATTTTAGCTATATTCTTGAACTTAGGAATCTATCCCATCACATCCTTCAATCATCCTACTCTAAGCTTCAATCCAATCATACTGTAAGCTTCAATCCAATCCTAATCTGAGCTTAAATCAAACCCCAATCTAAGCTTAATGTACCTCCCAATTTGAGCTTTAGTCCATCCACATCTAAGGTCATCTGATATCGAAACAAATCTTAAGACCCCTTTTTCCATGTTCTTCTAATCCATTCCATTTGTCTTTTCATCATCTTTTCTTTTCTTCTAATCATCTATTCCCATATTTTCAATCCATATCCATCCAATCCAACATCATGAATCCATATCCTTCATCAGTGCAACCAAAAATAGTAGTCAAGGGAAATCCCAATTATGTTGATGATGATAACGAAAGTCTTTTTGATCAAGATGTGTATGATATAGATCCATTTGATGCTATAATTTCTAGTAAACTTTCCCCAAGCATCATCCAAAATCCAATCACTCATCCAATCTATCCCATCATGCCTTCATCCACACCTAATAACAATCCTGATGCTACCTTTGACAAGGGATATCCACTATCTTCCCCATCCACATATTTGTCATATCCTTCATCTACATCTCCCTCTTATCCATCACCCACATACCCATCTCATTCCACATCCATGTCTCCATGTGCTTCTCCATCCATATCCTCCTATGTCCCTCCATCTTCACACAACAACGTTATCACCTTCAACCCTAGTCCAAAACCTCCATCTTACTATCCTCCAATGCTTGATCCTTATCCTCCATCAACATTCTCCTATCTTAATCCACCATCCCAATCTTCCCATCCTAATCCACCATTCCCATATTCCTACCTTAATTCCCCATCCACTTTCTCTAACATCAATCCACCATCCACATCCTCCTATCCTAATCCACCACCCAATATTCCTACCTTAATCCTCCATTTAATCTTGATCCCCCCACCAATCCTAATCCTCCACCTACTTTTAGTCCTCCATTCAATCCCATCCATCCATCTAATCATAATCCACCAATCCATGATCCTAACCCTCCACCCATCCATAATCCTTCATCTATTCCCTTCACCCCAACTAAGCCTAGAATATGAAATTATTTCACTCTAGATGTCATCCAAGGACTCATGACAAAGAATGCATCCCCAAATCCACATCTTGAATTCATGGAACCATATTTCCCCACTCCCCTATGTACAGTCACTAGTGATGAGACCCTCCTCCATCCCACACCTATCATTACTATTACCAACCCTAGCACCACTCAAATCGTTGAAACCATCAAACCCACCAAATCCATTGAATCCCCATCTTTTACTCCTAGATCCACCCAATCCATTGAAGGTCCACCCAAATCCAATCCAATCCTCCCACTTCTAGTATCACTGAAATCCATTCCCATGAACTTCATGAATCCTCCATCCTTCCATCTCCCCCACTTGAGGAGTCCCTCCAACACTCCATCATCATGCCTCCCACACCAATGAGTCATGCCAAGAGCTTGATCCAAAGCATACCAACATATCCCCCCCTCCACATCAAGATTCTACCATCCTATCTACTCCAACTCAAGATCATAGTCCACCATCCATTCCATCCCATGATCCCCTTGGTACTCAAGATCCAACCACTCCATCTCATGAGATCTTATTTACCACTACCACAAATCTAGATCCTATCATATCACCTAATCCCTCTCCTGACCCCTTATCACTCACTCCTCCTGATTAAGATGTTTCCATCCCATCATCTCCATCTCATGATTCTCCATTGTCGCCTAACCCTACCATCCCAACACCACGTTTATATCACCTTGGTACCATTACACTCATCCATGGTGTTTTACTTGTAGAAGAAAAACAAAGCATATACACCACCCATCCTCCTCCACCTAATAATGGACTTGCATCATGCTTCCAAAATAACACCATAGATTGAATGCTCAAGAATATGAACTATCAAGGAAAAGGTTTAGGCATTCATGAGCAAGGTATTTTAGAGCCCATCCAAGTCAAAGAACATTCATGTACACGAGGTATTGGATATACCTCTCAAGACTCACAATCCAAAAATGTTGGTACAACCTCCATACATCCTCAACAATCCTCTTCTAAAAGAATAAGAGGCTCCTCCCATCACTCCACCAAAAAATTTGCTGCCATCCCCCCTCCTCCATCATATTACCTCAAAACAACCATCCATATTCCTCCTTCGTCCTCCAAATCCATTTTGGGTCCTTATGTCCCTCCATCCACCATCACACATCCTCCATGTACTAAGTCCATTTTGGGCCCTTATATCCCAAAATCATATCCTCCATCTTGTCCTATTCATCCTTTTATCCATCCATCACCTATCCCTAGTGCACATCATAAAAATTCTAACCTCATAATCCCTGATTAGGATCAAAAAAGGCACCTCTCTATGACTGCTATCTTGCACCCTCCATCTATTCATCACCTCCAAAATCATACCTCTATCACTTCATTCATGTTTCCTCCACATCATCCATCTCCTTGTACCCAACCCATTGCTATTAAAATCACTTTGGATGCCAAAGTAAAAATGCATAAATCTAAACATCCACATGAATCTAAAGCTCCTCATGTACCCTTAAAAGGAAATGTTGAAGAAAAGAAAAATCAAATCAAACCCAGAAGCCACAAACTCCCACCAAAGCAAAAATTAAAACCATGTGGATCCCAAAGAAAAAAGATGTAATGTCTTCAAATGAAAAATCCATAACGACATCCAAAGTTGCTAATCCAACAAACAATCATTCGCATCCTCCATCTCCTAAATCCATTTTGGGTTCTTATGTACCAAAATTCACTATCCCAACTCCTTTGTTATCCCCACATTCTCCATCCATTAATCCTCCTATCATTTCACATACCCCACCATATGTGCTGATGTTGGTCTTGAAAACATTCCCCCATCACATATCCACTCTATCATTCCATCCATACATTTTCCAACATCCCATCCACCATTCCACATATCTCCCCCACCAAATCCCTTTAATCCATTCCCTTGCATAATCCATCCATCCTAATGAGGTTGTACCAACATCCAATAGTCATTTCACACATCAGCTCTTATTAGCTCGTATGGAACTTTATGCTTCAGTCCATCTATCTCCCCATCAAATATCTTCCAAATCCATTTATCGCATCCCTATCCTTATCCATCTCCATCTGCATACTATCCAAAAAGTCAAAAAGTCAAAAAAAATCCAAAAAAAATTAAAGAGAAAAATTCATCCAATGGTAAAAACTTGGCAAACAAGCACCTTGGATAAGTACCATGATGAAAACCTAGCAATAGGCACCATGTGTAAATCCCCCATCCATTTTCTTTCCACACTTGGGGGCAACTTTATGCTATGCACCCTCTTCACCCATCTCCTCCATCCCACCTATCTTACACATCCTACATGTCATTTCCCATTTATCCCAATCCCTCCATCCTCCTTGTGATCTTGCTATAGATAGGGGAAAACATATAATACATTCTTTGGAAAAATCTTGGAATACATCCTCTTCATCCATACACTATCATATTCCTTGTCTACCCATCACACTACCACCCATATGCCTTCCTTATCCATGCATCTTATCCACATCCATCTCCCTTTCTTATCCCTACATCCTATCCATATCCATCTCACTCCCTTATTCACCCATCCTCTTATCTTACATCCCTCTTGCATCAGCACACATGACATATCTAGAGTGGGGCATATCCTTCTTTTTGGCATAGTCTTTGGAGACAACATTCATCAATCTTGTCCTCTCTTCCATCTCCCCATTCTTATCTTTCTATTTATCCAAAAATTCCTTCCATCTTCCCCATCCTTATCTTCCCATCCACCCATCCAAAAATCCTTCTCATCTCCCCATCCTTATCTTCCTTTCCACTCATCATGTCATCCCTTCCATCCCCACCCTTATCTCCTTATTTATTAATCCCTATCCTCATTCCATCTCATAATCCCTTGTTATTGGTGTCTAGATACAGGCTTCCCCCATGCAACCCAATGCCATCCCTCTCACTATCATCACTCCCACCTATTTCACACATCTTTCCAATCTCCTATTACTTTAGATCACTCATCTATCCATCATATTATCCTCCCAATTCATCTTTTGATGACTTGGATAACTATCCCATTCCTGAGCTACATGTGATCACCACCATCCTATCGAACAGGTCTATCTTGTCTCAATGTATCGACTCCATCATTGTATCTACTTGTCATGGTCATCTCATCATCCTTTATCCACTGTCTATCATTGGTCTTTTGTCAAACTACGTTGCCTCTGACCTATCACGTAGGCAAGGCTAATCATTTGATCATCCCCTGAGGCTTTTTCCATCCTTCTATGTCAGTCTTCATCATCCATCTGGGTCTCCATTATCCTCTTTTTGCTATTATCCATGTTCAATCGTTAGTCTTTTATCAAACTACGAGGGCTTTGTGCTTGCATGTAGGCAAGGCTAATCATTTGATCAACCCTTGAGGAATTTTTCCATCCTTTTGTGTCAGTCTTGGTCTTCCATCTGGGCCTCCATTGTCCTCTTTTCGCTATTATCCATGGTCATTTGTAAATCTTTTATCGAACTACGAGGGCTTTGTGCTTTCACGTAGGCAAGGCTAATCTTTGATCAGCCCCCAATCCCCTAGGTCTTTAGGGTGTGTCATGGTCCTGTTTCATGTTATCAAGTATGTGCTTATTCAACTAGTTCCTAACAAAAAAAAATCTATTAGTATCATGAGATTCATTCAGCTTCAAGTATCCTGAGTCATGTCGATCACCTAATCTACCCTCCATCCTCAGTCTTAGCATGATGTATCCTTCCTAAATTAGACCGCATCAATCCCATCCACCTATTGATCCTATGACAAAGGAAATTTGAAATTTGTTGTGATCTTTTGGTGATCTTGCATTTTTTTTTATCATTTGAGCTTCCTATTATATCTCGTCGGGGTCACCACAATCCATCATATTATGGTGTGCTTTGACTAGCAAACATAGGGGCATATCTTGATTTTCTATATGATCGTGTTTTCCTAGTTGTCCTACGTAGTATCCACCAAGATCCTTTGTGGTCTTATGTTATGTTGGGGCAACCTCTTGTGTTTGTGGTTTTCCAAAATTGGCCCTACCAAAGCCCTTATGACTTTGGGATGTTGGAGTAACCTTTGATTTATTATGTCAGTCCCATGATGCATGTAGTATGAAATCTCCTTGGTTCCTCATACCCTGGTGCATAGTATCTCATCCTATATCAAATTAAGTGCTCATTACATGGTAGCATAACGCATCACAATTAAATTGCTTGAATTTTTTACTATCCTTTCATCTCCCCATCTCCCATCCTCTCATCTATCAAAATCCCCCTATCCATTCATCATTCATCACTCTCCCTTAGCTATCTATCCTATCTATTTTCATTACTCCACTATCTTCATCTTCATTATTTCATTATCTCTTTAATCTTCTTAGGATAATATAAATTTGTTATTCTAAGCATCTTTTCATCCACCTTCATCATTTCATCATCTCTTGAATCTTCTTAGGATAATATAGATTTGTTATTCTAAGTATCTTTTCCTCCATCATCTTCATTCATTTCATCAATCTCACATCTCAATCCCATCCTATCCATTCAATCTAGCACAAATCATCTAATCACATCCTTGGTCTTGTTCCCAACCTTACTACAAGCCTTGATCCAATCACCATCATCATTATCATCGGGATGTATCCTTCCCTATCTTTTTGTGTTGTTTTGGGATGTATCCTCCCCTCATCAACAACACTCTCATCATCATCGGGATGTATCCTTCCCTATCCTTTTGTGTTGTTTTGGGATGTATCCTTCCCTCATCAACAACACTCTCATCATCATCGGGATGTATCCTCCCCTGTCCTTTTCTGTTGTTTTGGGATGTATCATTCCCTCATCAACAATGCTTTCATCATCATCATCAGAATGTATCCTTCCCTATCCTTGTGTTGTTCTGGGATATATCGTTCCCTCATTGACAACACTCCATCCATCATCAATCAATTTTGGCTTGCAACTTGACTAAGGAAAGATCATACTTATCCTTGAATCCATTTGTGCTTTCTCTCTTCTCATCTTCTCTTCACAATCTCCTATCACTTATCATCCTCTCTTATCTATCATTTTACATCATATTCCCCATCTACCCTTGCATCATCTCATCCATTACGAGAGCACACATGTGTTCTCTTGAACCCGCATGTCCTCTCAAGGGGGCATCCTCAATCCCTAATCTTCATCTTCACTCCCATCACCTTTCCTCCTAGTCACTCCTTTGAATGACTAGGGCATCTTTCACAATCTAACCATCTTCTTCTTGGTGCTATGTCTTTATCTTCTTTGAAATGATGCTACTTCGTAATACCATTTCAAAAAGGGAAAAATGTAGACATCTAAATTTGACCACTTACGTTTGGTCAAATTTACCCCTTTTCATCTAAATATCCTCTTATCTACATTAATTAAATAATATTGTTGTTATTTAATCAATACCCTTAAAAAGTCCTCTAAATCCCTAAGGTATTTAATTAAATAATTAAATAATTTACCCTTTGTCCCATCCTCCATAACCCACTCCTAATCTTAATCCACCTTACTTAATCCTTAATTAAGGATGTGCACATTCCCAATTATTGATTAGGGAGGTGTCACATCCTCCATAATATGCAAGTGGGATCCTAATCTCTCTTAGCCACCTAACCCTCCTCTAATCATCCATTAATTAGCCTAGTCTAACCCATGGTCAACCCCCTAATAAATACTACCCACATCCCAATGGAGTTTTTAATTCCATTTTATTCTCCCAATACCCCTCATGGAATTTTTAATTCCATTTACAATCCACATGTCCTTCCCAATGGAATTTTAAATTCCATTTTTTCATCCAAGGTTCCTAAGAAATTTTTAATTCCTTTTATCATTCCCATGCACATTAAAAAGGAATTTTTAATTTCTTTGGTCAACCTTGATCTCAACCCTTGATCTTCCTTCCCCTTTCAATCTCGACCGTCCATTCCATCTCCCTTGATAAATGGATAACACTTAGCCATTTTTGCATGTTGAACCATTCTCAACCATCTAATGCACACACAATCTCTCACACTATCACCATAACCAAATCCTTGCAACCACAACCATCTTGCACAAAAATCAAACCGTTATGTTTCCAAAATTGATCTAGGAGCACACATATCAAGTTATCAACGAGGGAAAACAACTCCATCAAACTCAAACAAGGTAAAATTGATCTAATTTTCATTTGTAAGTCAAAGTTTTATCTTTAGCCCAATCTTGAGTGTTGTATTTGGTTTTTATCTCTTGCTTGAGTTTATTTTTTTCATTTTAGATGAGGTAAAAGCATTGCACACAGGTGGAAATGATTATGAGAAGGTGCAATATTTTATATTGATTGATGTTACTCTACTCAACTTGGGGCTTGAAATGGCGGGCGGTGTGATGACGACACTTATTCCTCAGAACACTTTTGTTCTAGATCTGACAGAGTTGGCAATTGAAAGCTTTAAATCTATGGAGGTTATTAAATCCGATGTGCTTTGGAAGAGACTCATCTGAAGTGTTCTTGAACATAATTTGGTCAAGTTAAAATCTTCGTTGGGGATGATGTAACATTACAAGTGGAAATGTAGGGGGTATCATGGTTGTACTAGTTGAACTTCAAGTGGGAGATTGTTGAGAATGTGAAGTCCAACAGTCACATGGCCTTTCACCTTCTTTCGTCTCTTCATTTGATGGATGTCTCTTCATATCTAAAGAGCATAACAATTGTATAAATATATATGAGTGCATACCATGTATGTAATGAATTACGGATAATAGAAGATGTTCCATGTTTTCTCGTGGATGTAGCCTTAAATGGTTAACCACTTAATCATTGTGTTATGTCTTTATTTTCTATCTATCTTCTTTTCATTTTGCTATTTTAGTATGTTTTATTCGCTCGTTTAATACTCAACATATAATATATCATATAAGTTATAATATTTAATATTTAATACATAGTAGATTTCCGAGTTTAAATAACGAATATCCATTTCAAAAAATTGGATATCCATTACTAATAACCAGATATCTATTATCCATGGAAAATTTGGTTTGAGCTCCACATAACAAATATATGTTATATATATATAAGGGATATCGGTTATTGATAATTAATTTATTAGTATATATATATATTATATTATATTATATATTTTATATAATATTAATGTATAATATATTAATATTTACATTTATATAATATACTATTATATATAATATATTAATATAAAAATTGTTAATATATATTAATATCTTAATATTAAGATATTTTAATATTTATTAAATAATTATAATATTAATATATTATATGAATAACTAATGTTATATATTATATTAAATATATATATTAACATATAAATATATTATATAGATTATATAGATTAATATATTATATATACTAATATAAAATATATATAAATATTCATATTATAACATCTTAAATGTTAATATATAATGATTTGTATAGATTAATATTTCTACTTTTAATAAACAAATATTCGTTTCTTAAGTATTTATTAACGAATATCCGTTATGCAGCCATACATATCAAACATCTATTTCTTATCAGATATCCATTTTTTTTGTTAAAAAATGGATATCCATTTCTATCGGATATCTGATATTAACGAATATCCATTTTGCTTCAATATTTGGCTTGGGGGTGACCAACCTGAAAAGTCAACATCCCCAACATGTTTACAGGGGTTGAAAGAGTTTTTTGAACTTCACCCTTTGTGTTGATGGCATTTTTTTCAACTGATTTTGATGAAACAAAAAGGGTTTGTTCAGCAAATTGACAACATTCTACCGATATAAGATATGCTTTATTTTGAATTTAATAAGTAATATTATTGATTTTTTACATGCACTATGTGTAAAGTCTTGATTGATAGGCTGATTGAAAAGCATCTATAAATTTTAAACGGTTAAACATTTTCTGAATCCAAAAGATGCTTCACAAATTATAACTTAAAAAAATATATATAATTTTTTGACCAATTTTTTTTATATATTGAACAAAGCAAATTGCAAATAATAAGAGCTACCAACAGGTTGAAAATAATGTACATGAAAAATCATCAAAAAAAAACATAACAGCCAGAAGGCTAAGAGTTCATTACATATATTGAACAATTTTACTTTTCCAAACATTACTAGCCAGCTGAAATTGCAACACTTGGTCTTTAATTTGTTGAAGATGATCCTTGGTTGCCATATTCTTCTTGCATAAAACTAGAAGTTGTGAGAACAAAAAAGCCACCTGAAGAAAGATGTTAGAGTAAAGCCTTAAAGTTTCAGTTAGCTGATGAAAGTTCTTAGAAAACATTGCAGAACATCTAGCTTTCCATTTATGCCTCAAAATAACCTGTCTAATAGAATCAACAATAACATTGTTGTGCATTCCCAAACCAAGGATAGCCTCTTTCAAATTGAGAACATGAAAGAAGATAGATGGAAAATTATTAAACACAACTGACCATTGTTGCTTAACAAAAATGTTGTCCCAAAATATATGTTTCATATTCTTAGTGCAAAGACAAAATGGGCAACTATTTGGATAAACCATCATACATTTTAATCTATCCCCAACAGGAAGTTTGCAATGTAGAATTTTCCAAGACAACACTTGTGTATCTTAATCAACTTTTGACTTCCATGTTTGAGCACTAATTTTCATCCAAAATTTGGCACTAAATCTGCATTTCCACTTATGGTTAAGACGAGGAGTAAGAGGTCAGCAAGGAAGGATTTGAGAATAAACCTTCTTCAAAGGAAAAAATTTGAACGAACTAAATGACAACCATCTCCAATCTTTGAAAAAAATACAATCTCTGGGAGTACAAAGCTTCATAGAGAGGTCAATAGGAACTAAGGACTGTAGAAATATCAAAAAATGTTTAAAATTTTCACTCAGCCCATACTGCTCTTTGATGAAATGCCAAGAAGCTCAATCAAATGTGTTAAAATCCCAGATATATTTGAATTTTTGAATACCTTTCTTAAATAGATAATAAGCTTTCTTTGGGAAGCTAATGGCAAGAGGTTGATTGTGATAAGTAATAAGTCTATTCCACCAAATAGAGGCTAAAGAAAAACTAAAACCATGCTGCAAGGAGGCGTTATTCCATTCTAAAAATTGACACACTTGTTGCCAAGCTTTCCAAATGGATTAAAGAGGAAAAGAGGCTTTGATTTTAAAGAAGGGAGACATTAATATCTTATCCAACCAATTGACATCTTTCCATTTTTTTGTATTGCCACTTCCATGATTTTATGGAAAACCAAGATTTTCCATGGCTCATCCCCACTCGCAGCCCGAATGATCCATTTAGTCACAAGGAAAATCCCTTGAGTTTTGAGTTCTATAAGGCCAAGGTCACCTTTAGTTTTAGGTTGAATGCAATGAGACCAAGAGGACACAATAAAACTAGCATTACCATCCCATTTAGACCAAAGAAATTTTTGAATTATTTTATTCAATTCTTCATAACCTTTCTTGGAAGGCATCCAACAAGATGAGTAATAAACTTGAGCAACGATAAGAATCTTGTTAGCAACTTGTATCTTACCAGCTAAAGAAAGAAACTTGTGGCCCCAATTGAATAGTTTATTTTTTAGTCTATTTAAGAACCACCTCCACATTTCAGAAAGAGATACCCCTATACCAAAAGGAATACCCAAATACCTTGTTATCTCCCCATGTTTAATAAGCTTCCAGTCTTTAGGAATCCAATGAGGAATGAGTAGTTTTGAGACATTAAAAATTCAGTTTTGTTATGAGCAAGTTCAGAACCAGAAACAACACAGTAAAGATCAAGGATGCCCAAAGTGTGATTTAATTCCTCTTCAAAATTTTGAAGAAACAACATGCTATATCAACAAAGTGAGAATTGATAACCACCTTATCCTGGGGAATGGATATACCTCTAATAAGCTTCATCTAGTTATCCTTTTGAAGAAGATATCCAAGCACATCGGCGGTAAGAACATATAAAAAAGGGGATAAAGGACACCCTTTCCTTATGGAATGTTGAAGCTCAAAGGTTGCCTAAATAGATTGATTAATAACGAGGTGAGCATTAGCATCTTTAAACAAAATTTGCACATGATTCTAGATCTTTGGACTGAAACCTGGAACCATTGCAACATTTTAAGAATGAAACACCAACGAATTTTTTCATAAGCCTTATCCAAATATAACTTGATCACTAAAGCATTTTGACCTAACTATGGAGCCCACTCCATAGTCTCCCAAGCCAGCATAAGATTATCAAGTATAAATCTACCTTTAATGAAACCTGTTTGTTTAGATCTCACTATACCATGCACAATTGGCTTAATCCTGATAGCTAAAGCTTTGGCTATGATTTTGTATGAAGTATTTAGCAAGGTAATTGGTCTCAAACCAGCAATAGAATCGTCATTTTTCCCTTTAGGAATAATTTTAATCAAACCTTTGTTAATACTTGGACCTAAGGATCCCTTTTGGAGAGCTTCCAAGTAAAACATATAAAATTCCTCTTTGATATGATGCCACATGGTTTGATAAAATTCAGCTGGAAGACCATCAAAGCTAAGACTTTTATTTTTTTCATAGAGAAAAGGGCCTGTTCAAGTTCTTCTATGGAGAGAATTTGATCCAAATATCGACTATAACCTGGATCAATCCTATTAGGAACATAATTTTGAACTTCTTCTTCCCAAACTTGCTGAATATCTTGCCAATTGTTTTCTTCTTTAAATAATTTTGCATAAAAAAATTGGAACAAATTAATAATTTCAGCAGGATCAGTAAGAAGTTTTCATTCATACATTATAGCCCCTATTTTCTCCTTCTTATGTTTATAATTAAGATATTTGAAGAAAAACTTAGAACCTTTATTCCCTTTCTTTATCCAATGAAGCCTAGCTCTAATTTTAGCACCATGCACTTTATAATGGTCCAATTTTTGTAGTTGTGCTTTAGTAACAACAATAGACTTTTAAATATTTTTATCAAAAGGGTTGGAATTTAGTTGTTTCCTAGTATGTTCCAATTGTCCTTGAAGGGTTTTTTCCCTACGCTTCTGTATCCAAGCCATTCTCTTTCCAATGAATTGAAGAAACTCAATGCATTTGGATATAGCAACACACCACCATGTAATCCATGACTCGCCCTCTTGAGGTTTCAGGATAGAATTCCAAATTCCCACCAAGGAGGAAACATATTCAAGGTTTTTTAAATGGGAACTATTAAGCTTGTAGGGGAGTGCATCTTTAGGAACAAGCTTTTGAGTAAGAGAGATAGAACAAGTGATAGGAAAATGGTCAGAAAGAGTAGTTGTATAATCAACCAAGACACATGAACCAGAAGAAGAAACCTCCAGATTCAAGTTGTGGGAAACATAAAACCGATCTAATTTTCTCAACTTTCTATCAATCCCCCATCTACAATTGGACCATGTAAACCAATTAGTTGCATGGGTGGCAGAATTATTGCGAATGGGGTCCACCACTCCAACAATGTTCTGACAATAAATCCATCTTTCATAGTCCTCTTAACTGAGTTTACAATGATTGAACCAACTATGATCTTCATGATGTTGAACCATATAAAAGTCTCCTCCGATCACCCAATCAACATTAGGGGGGTACTTAGCCATCCAATCCCAAAGAAGAGACCTATCTTTAGAATTATTGGGAGCATATATGGAGAAAAAACCAATAGGCTTCCCATTGATAAATGAGAGGGCCCAAACACAACTATGTGACGAGTCCTCTCCTTTATTAATGACATGTTTGGAAATCCAAGGAGACAAACCAAGCACCGCTCCACTAGAACCATCACTATGCGATGTATGGAGGAACATAGAATCTTTCCAAAGATGAAAAATATTCATATCCAAGCGAACATTATTTAGTTTTACTTCTTGTAGAAATAAAACATCTGGTTTCCATTTTAAAACATCTTTAACCTTAAATTTCCTTTGAGGGTTGGAAAATCCTCACATTCCAAGATAAAATTTTGCAATTCATGGAGAACTAGAAGGGTTATTATCCACTTCTTGTAGAAAGACTCCAAAATGGTTGGAAAGAGAGACAACCTAATCATTACTTGATCTTTCATTTGAAACAGGTGGAGACCTTGAACTCTGTCTAGAATTAGGAGGAGGAGAAGCAAACCTATTAGGGGAATTCAACAAGCTTTGAGAATGGGAGTGTGGTAAACCATTGGCTGAAGAATGAGGCCAAGAGGAAGAGGGAGAGGATTCCTTCCTTTTTTTAATAGTTCTCCATTCATTTGACATGACCACATCTTTATAAGAGGAACTCAAAGAATCAACATCAGAAGGAGCTTGATCACAAAGGGGGGTATAATAGAATTAGTTGGAGAGGAAGATGCAAATGGTGCTTTGAGGAAAGTAGGAGACTTAGGAGATGAACTGCTGAAAGACTATGGTGCAACATATGCAGATTGGAAAAGAACAAATCTATTTTTCCTGGTAGGACAATCTTGAATCAAATGGCCCTCTTGTCAACACAAAAAGTAGGCATTAGGCTTGTTCAAATAAACTATTGGCTAATCTATTTCAAAACCAGGGCCATACAATTTGATAGTCTCTAAAAGAGGTTTGTTCAAATCCACTTCCACACAAAATCTTAGGTGAACTCTTAGACTAGCAAGCTTGTCAAAAATTTGTTTGCACCGAATTACTTTACCCAGTTGGGCCACACTGTATTTAAGGTACAGATTGAAGACTAAGTTTAAAAATGGCAATTCCAGCCACATTGGGTAGTGAGATCAGGAGGGTCCTTCTGGGTGAAAGTCAAATGTCTAGGCTTGGAGGTAACAAATTTTCCCATAGATCACCCATGTTCCATATTGCAATACAACATGTGCATGCTCTGGTAATTTAAACGTACATGAGACATGACCCTTGCCTAAACCTCTTATCCTTTCAATCTTGCATCCCCTATTCTCCCAGTTTATTTTTTCCCATTTGAAAAAATCCAATTCTATAGGAATTCCTCTCAAAAAAAACAAAATAACAAGTTTACTTTTATTTTCAGCAATGAGATCAAAACTACATCAGGCAACTGAAACTCTAGGGTTTTACCTTGTGCTTCATTTGAAATTTTTGGACTCGTTTCTCCTCCTTCAAAATTCTTGGTGGAAACGATGCACTCTGTTTTGGGCATTTTAGTTGCTACTTCAAGGATTTATGCACATCTTGCATTTTTTCTCCCTCCACATGAATATTTTCTTCCATAGCATCTAAATCCAAAGTAGAATCCATTGAATCGTTATCCTAAGTGACTCTCGTTTTCCTTGCCACAACTTTCAATCTCATAGCCTACTTTTTTCTTTCCCCTTTCACCATGCTCCGCTCTATAAAAGATGTCATAGCAGCAACAAAAGAATCCGCCACCGGATTCATATGCTGCATAAGAACCTGAGATCAAATGCTAGGGTTTGTAAAAAAAAACTTCAGAACGCTGTTGCTCCTCCTAGGGGTATTATCTTGCTTACCTAGTGATCTTAGCATAGGCATCTCAAAGCACTCAATTTTTATTTTTATTTTTGGTGGCCAAACAAATGGTTTTTAATATTTTTTAAAATTCCTACTAGAAAATTCATAACTAAATATTTACTAGCCAAAAAATCACAAAAAAATATGTGTCAAATCCGAGCATGTGTCCTCTACTTATATTGAAAGATTCATAATAAAATATTTATTTTTTCTCCCCATTAGAGAATGATAACTCTCGGCATATTTTATATATATTAATATTAAATGTATGTATGCTAGTTTTAATTTAGTTAAAATATTAATTTTTAAAAATTAAATAATTAAAATCACGTGCTACAAACTAAAGAATCTCAAATGTTCTATAATGAAGGTAAAATTATGATTTATACTATAAGTTAGATATCCATCCTTTGTTTCCTTAGAAATAATTATAATTTAAAAAGAAATGTAAGAGCATATAGATATTTGATCTCAAAAAAATTGTTTCTAAATAGTGATTTTATCTCTTGATCACCCTAGTGAAGTCATCATTTCTATCTTGATCTTATGCATGTTCTTGTATGGAATTTCATGGATTTTCTTTTATATCAGATTTTAAAAAAATAGCAATTTAGTATCAAGTTAAACATCAATCTAAATAGAAAGTAGATATAATGAACATAATATATTTATTAACAAATTAAAAATATAAAATTACATTAATTTTAAAGAGAAAATTCTTTAAAATTGAACAATTAAAAAATACTATAAATTTATAAATATTTTCATTAGAAAATAATATAATTTAAAAAGGAGTGGGAAAGCATGTAGAGATCTTATTTCTAAAAAAATAGCTTTTTAAAGTAGTGATATAAGAAAAAAAAACAACTTAAATTGATTGCAGAGAGGCTCAAAACTTGTCTTTCTATGGTGATTTCTGAGGAGCAAGGGGGTTTTGTGGTTGGCAAACAGATTCTGGATGGGGTGGTAGTGGCTTATGAGGTTATTCACTCTATGAAAACTTCAAAGGAGAGATCTATGCTCATTAAATTGGGCATGGACAAGGCTTATGACAGAGTCAAATGGAGTTTTCTTTAGAAAATTCTCTTAGCCTTTGGTTTTAGTCCTAAATGGGTGAGTTGGTCTATGAGATGTGTTACTTCTGCTTCTTTTTCAGTTATTGTGAATGGAGAACCTTCAGAGCCTTTTGGTGCTTCCAGAGGCCTTCGCTAAGGGGATCCTCTCTCCCCTTACCTGTTTATTATTTTGGCTAAGGGTCTGGGCTGTTTTCTAAAATTTCAATTTGCTCGGGGCTTGATTCATGGATGGCAATGGGGCAATGGCTTGCCACATCTCTCGCATCTCCAGTTTGTAGATGACACGTCACTTATGGGATTGACTCGTCTTCAGGAAGCTGAATCTTTTAGGAAAGCCTTGAATGTTTACCTTGTGGCTTTAGGTCAAAAATTCAATGAGCATAAATCCTCCATTTTCTTTTGCAATACCCCTCAGGCCATTCAGAGGTGTATTGCTGATATTCTGTGGTTCTAGATTGGGTCTCTTACCTTTGTTTATTTGGGCATTCCTCTTACTGTTGGTAGACATCCCAGATCCTCTTGGAAAATTTTGCTTGACAAGCTGCATCAGAAGGTTAATCATTAGACTCACCGTTGGTTTTCTTCTGCTTCTTGTTTGACTCTTTTAAAGTCAGTTATTCAAGCTCTTCCTATATACAGGTGTTTTGTTTAGGCTGCTCCCATGTATTTTCTTTGGGAATTTGATGCCCTTTCTTTTCAATTCCTTTGGAGTGGGAATTTATCAACTACTAAATGTAGCCTTGTTAAGTGGGAAGTTGTGTGCAGACCTAAGAATGAGGGCAGCCTTGGCTTACGTTTTTCTATTTTAAATGGGAAAGTTCTTGTTGCTAAGTTGTATTAGCGCTAATGTACCAGCTAGAACCAACTTTAGGCCCGCATTCTCACCCTTAAGTATCTTCTAGGTGTTAATGTGTTTGGTGTTCCCCGCTTTCCTTTGGTGGGAAGAGGTTCTATGATCTGGAACACTTTGAAACTTGGGGCTCAGTTGGTTAAGAATGGTCTCTTTTGGATTTGTCATACGGGTTCTCAAGCTCTTTTTTGGTTGGATTCTTGGGATGGACATCCTTCTATCCTTTCTACTCATCCCCACCTTTAGGCCCCTTTGTGATTCCTTTACTGTTGTTGGCTGGGAAACGGTTGACCATTATAAGATTGCCCATAATTGTGGGTTGGCAGTTCGCTTTTGCTGGAAACATCCTTCTGAATGGCCTCCAGGAGGATCTGAGGAAGATAGGCATGCACTGGCTCATATTCTAGAGTCTCGTGAGTGCACTACCTTGGTTGGGAATGATGTTTTGGCTTGGGCTAGTAGTGATTTGTCTAGGAAGTTTTTTATTTCTGCAGGGTATGTTGAGCTAGTGTGGCAGACTTTTGGGGAAATTTAGGTTCCTTGGTGGAAACAAGTTTGGTATAAGTTCTCATGACCCAAGTGCAATTTTTTCATGTGGTTGGTGGTCCACAACCGGTGCCTTACTTGGGATAATTTATGTAAACGAGGCTTTCAAGGCCCCTCAATGTGTGTGTTGTGTCGTAACAGTGAAGAAGTTGTCTCTCATCTCTTTTTCCAGTGCTCCTTCAATAGGCATATCTGGCACTCTTGGTGGGAGGTGTGGAATCAAGCTTGTTGGCATGTTTCTTCTTTGGCTGAGTTCTTTGCTCAATGGGGCAAGGCTCGTATCAAGACTTCTTTTCTTCATGTTTCTTGGACTCTTGACCCTTCTTTTATTATCTGGCATATTTGGTTGGAGAGGAATCGTCAGATCTTTCAAGATGTGATGTTGGAGGCTCACCACTTGTGGGGGAAAATTCTCCATTCTTTGAGGGAAACTGTTTCGGCTAAATGTGACCTGTCAGAGGTTGTGGATTCTGGTGATGTTATATGCTATAATTGTCTCAATATTCCTCCTCCACCAAGGCTAGCTCATGAGGAATAGATGCAAACACCCTCTTCGGAAGATAAATAGGGTGGGGAGGTGGAGTCCTCCTCTGCAGGGCATTCTAAAAATCAACACGAACAGGTCTTCTCAAGGAAACCCAGGTCCTGTGGGTATTGGTGGAGTTGGTAGAGATAGTTTGGGGATTGTTCAGTTTATGTTTTTTGTTTATAAAGGTCATCATACTAACAATTTGATGAAGGCTATTGCTATTTTGTATGCTATGGAGCGAGCTTATGCTCTGGGTTGGAGCAGGCTCAATTGTGAATTTGATTCGTAGGTGGCAGTGCATTTGCTCACCCGACAACATTATGAGGATGTTTGTTGGCAGTTAGCTTTGGTGGTTAACCAAATTCTTACTTTGTGTGCTTCTTTGGATTTTGTTACTTTCACTCATATCCCCAGGGAGTGGAATGAAGTCGCGGATTGTTTGGCCAAATGGGCTTCTAATCACATGCAAAATTGGAATATTGTGGATAAGGGTCAATTACCTCTAGGTTTGTCTCAACAGTTTGACCACTTAGTGGATCTTGATAGGGCTCTTTGAAGCCCGTGCTCTGTAATTCTTCTTGTTTGAATAAATTTTAACCCCTCTTTTATTTCAAAGATAAAATGGGTAATATTATCTAAAGATTTGATTTTTGGAAAAATAGATTTTTTAAGCAATGATATTATCTTATACTAATTTTTTTTTCTATATTGCTAAAATTGTTGAATGGTCAAATCTTTCTCAATTGTGTCTTGTATCATTCTAACAACTTCTCCATTGATAACAAAAGTCAGCTGATTGATTCATATAAGAAACATCTTTGACATAATTAAAATATTCTCATTAAAATAAATAGAAGATTAAATGAAAAATAATAAAGATACACTAATTTCCACCATTACAATAGTATAGATATACAAATATTTTTATTTTAGACAACTAATTATCTAATGGGAACTCGTGTGAAATCTATCTACAAAATAAGTAACGAAATTGTGAAGAGAAAGCATTGCTAATATTAAAGGAGAATAATAATTCATGTTTAAAGTTAGACGGTTGAACTTCCTTAACTGTCCTATTGCTATATAAAAGATGCATTGGAACTTGGGCAATGTAAAATCATTCCATGCACAAGTCTAATAGACATTGAGTTTACTGATCATATCCTTTCCAACAGTAATAAATGGCCCTTTCTTCTAATTCTCCTTGGCCTTTCCCAGGCTTGTCACTGATTCTGCTGCTTCTGCTAGTGCTCACACATCTCAATGGTGGTGACTCCCTTCCAATCAAATCAAAGGCAACTAATGCAAATCTTACAATAGGTAATATGAACTCATTTGTTTCAATTTCGGTTTTTGGTTTTGTTAGGGAGATCAGCCTAGTGATTTGTAGAATTTCAGTGCAATTAGAAAATGGTAAATCCGTTTCAGATATCAACATAAATACTGTAGAAAATGGACTACAATGGAGTTCAAAATTTTGAAAAAGTGGGTTGTATTAAGAAATGAAATTATAATAATGGTACCTTATTTTACAGAGACTGCTTGGTATAAGAAAGACTTTTGGAAGTACCTTGGTGCATATGTAACTCAAGTTTCGGACAGAATATATAGACAAGGATCGGCATGTGGTAGTTGCTTGCAGGTTACACTCTATATATACACTATATGAATGAAATAGTTCTTAGCTGTAAAGTTTTTGGATTTGATTGTGTGAGTTTATTTTGCATCAACTTTTTGGATCGCATTCCCTGATCCATCATCAGAATGAAGTAGAGAGAATAAGGAAAAGTCTCTATGAATTGTGAAAATCTGCTCTCATTAATTGACATAATTTTGTTTCTAACTTATTATATTTCTTATATTTTTTCAGTTTTAAAATGAATTTTTCACATCTTAGATGCTTTTTTTATTTATCATATTACTAATTTTCTCATAAACAGGTGAAATGCATTAATCAGACTCATTGCAAAGGCAACAAAGTCAATTTGGTGGTGGTGGGTTCTGGTTATGGAGGAGAAAATGATTTTCTTATAAATTGGGATGCTTACAAAAAATTCTTCTCTAATGACACGAATTACCAAGTCCCAGGGAGCATTGACATTGTCTACGAAAGGTAGGCAGGATTCTTGGCATTTTCACATATTTTTCATTTTTTACAAAATTATTTTGTAGAATATATGGGACCGTCTTATTCAAATGTCATCGATACAATGATAAATCAATCAATTGTAATTTTAAATTTATCTATATATAAAAAAACAGTAAATATTTATTCTGTTTTTATGAATCAAAATAAAAAATTTAATTAAAAATAGTCGTCTGAAATCAAATAAATCCCACATATTCCTGAATGCCTTTTGGGAATCACAAATTAAAATAACACTATTCTTACCAGGAGCTTGAATTTCTTAGATATTCCCAAATACCTTTTGAGAATCACAAATTAAAATAACACTATTCCTACCAGGGGCTTGAACTTTTTGTAGTTTCTCATAAATATAGATTATATATATCACAGAGTAATGCTTTTCCTGCTCCCTCATATATGCAAGATTTTCCAAATATAATGTTTCCCTGTTGATCACAAGATACAGTTTTCTTCCTCAACTTTCATATTAGTTCTAATCAAAACCATTCTAATTTTGATATGTTTCCTTTTGGACAATCAGAGTGCCTTGCCATTATCATCACAACTTGACCTTTTGGGTGGAAAATAGCAGCCCTTCTTTCATGCAGCTTGTATTTTGGTATGTGGCAGGCAACAGAGATATAGTTGGAGTCCAACTTAGAGAGGTATGCACCTATATGTATATCTATTCCCTCCTCCATATCACTATTCTCTATTTAGAGAATGCATTTTTTTATCATAGTACAATTTTTTTTGACTCACTGTCAACAAATTCACCTTCAATAATTCATTGCCAATAATTCATGGTCGTGGCAAAATCTCGTGGAAATTTCACCACTAGCAATATGATATGAATTGTTGGTGGTGAATTTTTCACGAGATGAATTTTTCATGGTGATAAATTGTTGGCGATGAATTATTGGAGGTGAATTTATTGACGATAAATTGTTGGCAGTGAATTTTCTTAAAATCATCAAACATGCATTCTCGAAACTGAATAGACATTTCCCTCCATAACTATCTAAACACATAAACACATATACATGTCAGTTTGGATGATAACTGAAATGCATCTAATGTGGGACTGTAATTCTACTGCAGGAGAGGGAGTTTCATTGGAGAGCTATGGAGCGTAGAAATGGGTCTGCTGTGTGGTGGATTAACTTTTGGGATGCATATGGACGTTCCATAAAGTATAATCTTGTTATTCGTTTTAATGTAAGTGACAACCACAGTAGTGAATGGACCAATGCTTCAACTGCCATACCATTTTCTGATGCAGATGCTTGGTCTGGTGGAGCTGAATATGATTCTGGAATTCAGCTTGCTTAGATTTAAGCCTTCCATAGTTAAATCACTTTGGCATTTTTTTTGGGTGCTGGTAATTATAGGTAGGTTTTCCAGATATAGTAGACAATGGTCTGAGTGGTGATGTTTCACTCTGGTAGAATGTCCAAGAGGATTTGTTTAACTAATAAACACATCAGATAATAGCTATATTTATCCATTGTAAGAGTTTGCTTTACTAGCTATATAATAGCTAAAACTTTCTCACAGAAAGATAGATAATATATAAATATTTATAATAGATCTAAATGTTTGTCATCATAAGTAGATTGAATATAAAATAATTTTGGAAATGTATATATATGTTCATATGATTTTTTATTTTTTATTTTTATTAATAAAATTTAATTATATTATTTTATAAAAGATATAGTGTATATTATATTTAAGTCTGTTTATGTTATAATCATGTACATAAAAATTAAAGTATAATGGATATATGTTATAAAAAATTATAGTTGTAAAATATTTTTTTAAGTAAATAAAATAATATATGTCTTTTGACATTGTTTTTTAAATAGATGTATTTAATATATTATTTTATAAATGATATAGTATAGATATCTTAAATATATATCCATTTAAATAGTCAAAAGATATTAATCTTAAACTATTTTATTTAGTGAAGAATTATTTTATCTTAAATTATTTTTTTATTGCACATTTACATGGACTCATAATTTTTTTTTTTATTTAAGAATTATTTTATTGTATTAAAAAATTGATGTCTTTATATCTAAAAAATAAATGTGGCTCTAAATCTCTAATTAGGTTTGTTCACAATCATATGAAACTCATAAACATCATAAATATGGACAAACCTCTATTGAGAAAAATGGGTTTATAGACAATGCATGCACAAAAAAAAATGAATGAGTCATAACATACATTCAAATGCAAGTCAAGGAATTAATAAAATAGATATAATAGATATACTACTTTAATTTGAATTCATACATTAATAGGTTACAAAATGATGATAAAGTACACAATGAGTGAGAACCCTTGTGACTAGAATGGGTAAGACACTTCAATCTAGTTTACTTATGATTGTATAATATCCATTGCTGTCCCTCAATATGGAGAAGCAATATAAAGAATTCATTACAATTATAAATAATATAGAGAAGTTATAATGGCTCAATGTGAACCATTAACCTTTTAATTGCCTTGTTGGTTGTGCTTCCTAATAATTCCAGTGTTTTATTACATGTCCTTAGTCATCCACATGAATTTGTTAGGTGTTCTATGCAAATTATACTTAACCATGCATGGGAACACATGATGAGCAATGTGCAATGTCATGAGTGGAGGCACATCTTGAACATTGAAAGTTGTGTGTTGGGTGTAAGTGCTATAGAGGAGAGCATAGAAGTTCTAACTATAATGACATGTGCAATGTTTTCAAAGGCTTCCATAGTTATAGTTGGATCATTTTCTCATTCTTGAGAACCAATGATCCTTATGTCTTCAATAAGCTATGGAAATTAAACATGAAGCTACTAAAGATTGCACTGCTTTGCTTGATACAAATCTTGCCTCTCCTTGGCCACTAAATAGATTATGTGTGATCCTTGGCATGCATGCATTGTGGTAGTTTAAATTATCGTGTCTTGTGCGATACTATGCAAGTGCTCATGATCCAATTTTGAAGGATATTGAAATTATGCTTGCTCATGAATATGGTGTAGCCTTGGTGGGTGATCTAACTAAATAGGAATCTCACACTATGTAGCCATGAAGAATAGATGTAAGATCACTTTAAATGTAATCATTTTTGGCAACACCCATTATTATTGATTTCATAGCAAGGAACAAACCCATTATATAGTTTCTTTAAGTGAATCAAAATGACAAGAACCCATTTATACTTAATCAACATGACAAGAATAATTCCTTATAGTAGTTACAAGTGAATCAATACAAAAGATAATTGCACATGTGATAGCTTGAATGAGATTAAAACATCTATTTTGATTTATAGGCTTGAAAATATAAATTCTAATGATGAATACACATAGCATAAGTAATATGAATAAATAAATTGACCTCCTTAACTATTAGTTGTGTTGTGAGTCTATTCTTAGGATCATATAGGATTGAAGATGCACATTCCCATTAAATATGCAACCTCCCCTATTCCAAAATGTTTGTGGAAGTCTCTTCAAAGTAAAATATATATTCTCAACCTATAAACAATCTTCTTACCCTTGTATACATGAGGTCCTCCATTTTTTCAAACATAATGAAAATTATCCAACAAAAGGATCCCTTTGTCTTTTCCTTGTAGGCACATCTTTATCTATTTGATTCATACAAAAAATAGAGTATTTTTTAAATAATTGTACGCTATGTTGTGATCCTTCTATTTTAAATACACCATTTTCCCAATATCAATATTGCATAGATCTATGTTATTTTCTTAAGTATGAACCTCTTAGCTATCTTTTAACAATTCTTCCTTGATATCCAAAAATAACTTAAAAAATCCTACCCATAAATGGGGTTTTGAATTTTAAAGGATGTCCACAGCTATAGTTGTTCATACAACCAAAGATATATCATTCTTTGTTTATAAATCCTAATCTACCCTTCAATGAGACCACCATACTTTGTTTGAGCTCTATGATAAAATCACTAGATATCAAAATGCAAATTTAAACAATATAAAATCTCAAGAATATGCATATGGTTAATCTAGATAGAAAAATCTCAAGATGTCCTTGTATTAATCATATTAGGTTAGAAAAAAAATTAACCCCTTATCCTAGATGATAATTAAAGTCTTACAACTTAAAATCCAACTATTTAATCTCAATTGGGCCCAATCACAAGGTATATTGAGCAAGCATGTTCTTCAATTTCTCTAGTTATTCTTCACATTTATTTTTCTACATATTATCATCTTTATCCTCTACTTTCTCTTTCCATGTATATAGTCTTCAATATAATATTTAGAAATATGCTTCTATTTATTGTATCTCCCACTTCCTCTACTAGTCCATGGGGTTGTCTTCTTTGAATTATTTGACCTTTTTGCATTGTTAGTATCCTCTATTGTTTGTCATTGGATTTGATCTTCGTTCTCAACATTGTCATTTCTTTCCTTTTTGTGAAAAAGAATCAATGGTGTGAAATATTCTTCTTACACTAAACTTTGAGGAGGTTGATGAGACCATAAACTATCTCTTCTTTAGCCAATCAAAATCATCTCTTTCTTCTTAATAAATCATTTTTAAGTGAATTTGAGTAAGGTTTGAAATATCTTTAGCTTGTTTAGGGAAGAACTTCAAGTATATGTTTTATTTGTTTTTAGTACTCAATGTGATCTAAATTGATTTATATCTTCTAATATTTCTCCATGAGTACGTGTAAGATGCTATATAATATAGGTGAACAAATTATTAAATAATACATGTAAATACAAGGCTCCAAAGGTATTTGGAGGCTTTGAAGACATTTTGAGAAGCTACAGTAGACTCCAACGCTCTCCAAAATACTTGTACATTGCTCACTAATGATCAATCGGTCCTAAATTAAAGGGCCAAGTATCTATTCCATGAAGACTCCAAATAAATCTCACTCCATGATTCTATTTTCCACCAAGGATAACTCTAATGTCATTACATGTTTTAATAGACATTACATGTACTACATGATAACCAACAATTATTTGATCAATAAATTAAAGAGTAAATCCTTCATTTTATCTCATGTCGAAGCACCATAAGATTTCCTAAAAAATGGTGAAGAAGAAGAAGATAAGTTAAATATGAAGCTTCAGTAAGTCAATGATATCTCACTTTTTTATCAATGAAACTCAAATTAAAAATGATCTAGGACTATTGAAACACATGAAACAACACCATAAATCATTTGAGGAAATTCACTAAAATGAATTAGCATTTCATAATAGAAAATCACTGATATAAAAGGTAGTTGAGATTAAAGGAAATAGTTGTAGTTTGTTGGGAGTTTGGATAAACATATCCCCAATAATAAGATATCAGATCCACGTTCTTGGCTGATTGATTGAGTAGATTAGTAATAAGTATTTTATAAATACATTGTAGATTAGCTATTAGGTTACTTTCTAGCACCGTATTCCAAAATTTCTAGAGTAAATTTGATTTCAACAAGCATTATATTTCTAAAATTTCTATAGTAAATTTGATTTCTACATGTGTAGATTAGATTTAGTTTTTCTCATGTGTGTTGTAGAGTAGATTCAATTTCTACTTGAGTGTGTGATAGAGTAAATTTGATTTCAAAGTAGTGAAGCCTTAATTTGTTTCATGCATTTATTTTCAATTCAATTGTTATTGATTTTGTTGATAGAATAAATTGTCATGCAAATTCTCTCTCTTCCATTTTGCATATATATAGCCATGGGCACCACCGTGGGTTGATAATTAAATGATGATCAATAAAGTGACCCTCATTAGAGGTATGTGCAAAAACAAAAGATCTTAGATAGTTTCAAAAAATAATACAAAATGAGATTATACCATAACAAGATCTTTTGCATGTGGAAAACCCTTTAGGGAGAAAAAAACCACATTGCAAAGAAAAACTAATTGTATTATTTGGTAATTATGAGATTAAAATATAAATATCAGGCTACGCCTTTACAAGAGTATCACCAAAAAAAAAATAGATTAATTTTGGTAGCATAATATTACCTACAAACCAATCATACAAATCATAGTTGACTCCAATCCAAGCACCCAATTATAAAGGATATCCAATATAAGAAACTATAAGTGGTAAACCACAAACCATTGGTCAAAATCATGAAACAAATATGGTGCCAAAATCTTGGACCCAAATTCCAATGCTCCCCTCCATGATGATTCAACATGCTAATTATAACTTAGATGTTCTTATGTTGTCATAATTCTTAATCTCTACCATAATCTAGAATCCCTAAATTGGGTGTTCCATTTTGGCTCCATAGTCTCCTTCAAAATATACTCTATGACACATCATAATATGTGTCATAAAGTTATTCAATATTTCTAGTCAACTTGATGCAATTATCATACCATCTTGCTCTTTACGCATCTTAATATCTTGTACACCACTAGCTTTGTCAAAGATACTCTTACACATCCTTGATGAAAAAATATTCTCTTACATATTCACATCATAATAAGGCATACATATGGAATAATTTCTAGGTCATAAGTGGACACCCTTTTCCATGCGGGTTCATAAATAATGACCTAAATAATCAATTTTGAACATTCAAATTGTAAAGTGTACAACACATATATCCCAACACTTTTCTTCTACTTCACTCATCTCAATATTTTCAATAATACTTCCATGATGTAGTTTTATTGATATTACCAACAACAACATCACTCTTCTTTTCTTTGACATCATTCTTCTTTCTATCAATAGTGATAATCATATGCCCATATTTTGTACACTATGTCTACTTATTGTTCTTTGCAAGTATATGCAACTTTGTATCTATACCACCTAATTGAAAAATGTGTTTTTGATATCCTTGACATGACACATTAAAGTGCTAAGGAAAATAACACTCTATCTAAAAAATTCTATAATGTTTTAGGGATTTAGTGTACATTAAAGGATGTAAAGATGAGCAATTGTATGGAAAAATATTTATGATTGTTGTAGTCATCAATGTTGAGAAATTAGAGTATGGCCAACTATAATAAAAAATTGCACAATAGAACAAAATAGGTTACAAATAATTTATAATACTTGAGAATTTAATAAGTCACTTTGAGGGGACAAACCTCCAAGAGTCTCTAAGAGGAACACAATTTTCAATATGATAATGATAAACTAACCACCAACTCCTATAAACACCTTGATTATGCTTTGGATGTCACCTAAGCCATTTAGATACCTAAATATAATACCTACGATGACCCAAATATCTAAATAAAAATATAAGAATGATCATATAAGGGTAAAAGCATAAAGTTGTGTCACACTTTAGGCCAATAAAATAGTTTCTAGTAAAACAGTTTCACCCTCAATAGTTTCAAGAGACATTTTTTTCTCGAAACCATGTGGCGTATATGTGGCACATATAGTTTTGGTTGAAACACTTTCACCCAAAACTATTTAAAAAATCCTATTGAAAATTTGAATATATGTGTAAGGTTTGGGGTGAAATTATTTTGGTCTAAAAGGTGTTAGTTCAAACCCTTTTGCTCGAAATTCTCTATGTGGCTACCTATGTGGAAGTTTAACCCCACTTTTGGGAAAAATTCAAAAAAAAATTCAACGTAACCTTTGAATTTCTCTAGCTAGAGATACTTTCATGAAAATCTAAAAATACACATTTTTAGAGCTTAGAATCTAAAATCCAAGTATATATATAGATATTGATATTGATATTTTGATTATTTTGATTATTTTGATTATGAATTTTTTAATTTATTGTAAGTAGGCTTTTATAAATAAACATGAAGTTGATTAGAAGTTTATTTTTATTTTTTTTAAATATTTAATTTTTTTGAGAATTATATAGTGCACTATAGGAGAGGATTCTCTCTAAAAGAGTATAATTTCTTTTTTAACTTATAAAGAAAATAGACAAAAGTTGACGTCCCATGAAAACTATGATGTTCAGGTTAATTTTGACTTTAAAATGTTATTACAAAAAAATATTTATTGATTTTCTTTTCTAAGAACCAAATATTGAAGTTTGCTATCGAGGGGAGGAATTAATGGAAAAAAATGTTTGCTCTTTTTTTTGTTACATCCCATCGACCTCACTTTTTTTGAAGTTTTTAGCAATTTAAATTTTGTTTTTATAGTTATAAAAATATATCAAAATATCTTTTTAATTAAAAAATATAAAGTATAAAATTTATCAAGACTTCTAAATTTCATTAGTTTATGTCATTTTGAAATTTGAAACATGAAGACCACTTTTATGCAGAACTGAAGTTGAAAATTTGTATTTATGTCAGTCATTTTTTTATAAAAATGTGACACAAGATTGTACTTTTACCCATAACTTAAATAAGAGTTGAGATAGTCATATTAACCTAACTAGTCATAAACCCTATGCATACTATAGGATTAAGGGTGTAGCATGATTTCCTCTTGAGAGAAACATTGTCCTTAATGTTGATCAATTGTGGGTGCTTCTACATGAAATATTCATCTTCCTATGTGGCATCTTCAATTGGAAAATTCTTCCACTAAATGAGATACTTGGTGATCGTCGTAGTCGTCAACTTCCTTGTGTGTTTCTTGAGAATTCACTTTGGATCCAAGATTATTCTTCCTTCTTTATCTAGCTATAGTAATATTGTTTATGTAGACATGTTAACCAATCACTTTTTTTAAATAGGAAACATGACAAATTAGATGTATCTTTGTTGTTGGAGATAACTCAAGTTTGTAGGATACACTACCTATTTTTTATAGAATCTAGTGTAAACCATAATATTTTGGTGACAACTTATTATTCTTTATTTTTTAATTTATGGAAATTTATTTATAATGTTGCAATCTCAAGAAAATCCAATCACTTACTTCAAAACTTCATTTTCTATGGTGTTGGTTAGCATGTTATTTCATTCTATTTTTTGTCATGTCTATATTCTTCTTGAGACTTCTAAGTGTTGAAATAATGAAGAAGAAACCCCTTAATGTGGTGTCATTGATGCCAACATTAATTGTTAACAATTTTGTCTAATACTGTAAACATAATTGGTACATTTTAATCCAAAATTGCTCATGCAACAAGATCGGCTCAAGAAGTTATAATATGTTATTCCTTACTATTAGGTTCATCTATGATCAATATTTCAACAATTTTGGTTAAGCAGTTTGAAAGCTATAAATGACAGAAGTTTGGCATTCAATTTTGGCTTATATAGTGTGATTGGATAGATATAATCTAGTCCACATTTCTTCGGTGTTGAGAATCGGTCAAAAATTTTGGGAGATTTCTCATAGGTGTCATTACTATATATATTCCAAACAATGTGTACTTATATGAACATATGAAGCGTTAGTGTGTGTTCAAATGGCTTATTTTGTGATTAGGTCTAATTCTTGGTTCACCCGATACATGTTATGTGTTGTAAAGGATAAGTATGTACTACAAATGTTTGTAGGACCTATTTTAGGTCCATGCCAACTTAGATCAAGTATTGCATGGTTAGGTTAAGCGCAAAGATGTTTTTGAATCGTGTGTGGAGCCGACAAAGCTATTTTGAATTAAAATAGGGCAGCATCTAATTAGGCCAACCTAATTGATGTATGCAGATGTAATTGGGTACATATGTGAGACATTTTTGAGTGGTAGAAGAGACATGTGACATATGATATGATGTGCAAGAGATTTGACATTGTGCAAACATGTGAATTTAAATGTGTGAGATCAGAATAAGTGTAGAATTGTTGTGAATATTGAGTGACTGCTAAGTTGAGCAATGTTTTATGTTCAGAGCTTCAAAGGAACTAAATTTAGCACAAGGAAGGTGCACTTTGTATCAGTTCAAACTCTAGTTGTGAAGCCATTTTTTTTTGTATCTATCCCTGGTTGTGAGCCTTATAAGGATAATGTGTCCTAGCAATGAGCCCTTGTCATATCTTATAATTGGCTATAATATATTGTGAGCTAATCCTCACCGTAGTTTTTCCCTCTTTGGGTTTTCCACGTAAAAATCTTGGTATTCATGTGTTATGTAATCTTTTTATTCCTTTCATACTTTCATTTATTGTTGTAGTTAGATACACTTTGTTAATTGGATGGTTTGTGAGTAATTGGTCATATAGAGTACTGATTCACCCCCCTCTCAATATTCTGGGTGTTCAACAATAAGTACCTATTTTTGATGATTCATGTGGTCTTCCACAGTCTAAATTCTTGGTGTCACCTTCAAATATGATGTGATAGATGGGATACAGTATCCATATAATTTCATAAATTGAGACATTTTTTAAGACATATGGAAGAAAGTGTTATACTATATATATTAGACACTTACAAATGTCCTGAATGATATACACACTTGAATTCGATATATTAACATCGTTTCGTCCTAAATTTCATCTTCTATTCACTTATTTGATTAAATTAACCTAGTTTTTTAATTAAATACATCATTTTCATCTATTGATCTAATTAATCTAATTAGTTTAATTCTTGCCCCTTTCACGCTAACCTTTCGTCTTGTTAAATTGGATAAATCAAAATATTTAATTTTAACACTCTAAGTCCTCATTTAAATTAAATAATCTTAATTATTTAATTAAATGTCATTTTGATCCCTTTTCATTAAATAAGTTAATTATTTAATTGATATCCTAAATTCTTTTGATTTGCATAATTAAAACTTTGTTTTAATTTTCAAATTACTAATTAATTCTAACTCTCCCGCTTGCAAGGGAATATTCCTCCTTTGCACATTCCTCCAAAAGGGAATATTCTCATAGAATATTCCTTCTTATGCACTCATTCAAATTTCTTCAACTTACACATTCAAATTTAGTTTTAAATTAACTAAATTGCTAATTTCCATCCATCCACTTGCATAGCAAATATTCCAAAGGAATATTCTCCTATTTGGCTCCAAAATTGGAATGATTTCTTTCAAACAAACTGTTGGAACCAGAATTTTCATAAAAAATTCTAAGGATTTCATCAATTAAAATCTAAAATCCATACTATCATTTTCATAAAAAGTCACATTTTTTCCATCCATAAGGTTAATTTTTTCCCTTTACCGCTATACCACTACCGCATTGGATACCTCACATAGCCCTTACATCATACCTCTCTACCACAGCCCATTACAAAGTAGCTCACAGTATGACAGTAAAAGGAGCTAACACTATACTTTGTCACCTTCACCCTTTACCATGATACCTCGAGGGGTCAAGACATAGCCCATGGTAGAGTAGTACACTAAAGGATAGTAATAGGAGGAGGCACCGCTATACTGCAGAGGGTCAAAACATAGCCTGCAGTAAAGTAGTATGCTAAGGAGAAGTAATAGGAAGACACTGCGCTACCGCAGGAAGGCAAAAGGTGACCCACAATAGAGCAGTATATTAATGTGTGTAATGAGGATACACTGTGGTACCACAAGAGAGCCAAAGGTAATGTGTGGTAGAGTGGTACACTAAGGAGGGATAATGAAAACACACTGCGGTACTGCAAGGGAGTGAAAAGTAAAATGAGGTAGTGTGGTAAATTAGTCTTGGGTCATTTAAAGCATACCAATCACATCAGTCAACATCAAAATATGAAATTGATCTTGATACAAAGATTTGAATTGTGTGAATTTATGAGTCGAGAGTTAATGCATCTTGGTGTTAAGAAGCACGAAGTAGGTTGAGATTTTCCAATCATAACAGTTGAGACCAATTGTGGACAAGCTCAAACCATGGGAGCAAAAGGAATTCTTCAAGGAAAATTATATCACCGGGTAAGCTTTGCTCATCACTCTCTGAATTTTATAGAAATGGCACCAAAGAAGGCTGAAGTAGGGGTTAGAAAAGATGAAGTCAAAACCAATAAACCCTTCCTATAGTCCCCATTTCTTTCTCTATTACCTGGTTCAGTTGACAAGGGACCCAAGAAGGTTTTTAGAGATTTAGCTCAAGGGTGTAGAGACCCTATTGTTCCGTAGTCAATTTGGAACCTCTACTGGTATTTCTATCGAAATAGGAATGATAAGGTTCCAACATCAAACCTGTGGACCCTTGATTTAGCTAAACTGGTTGTACCAAATATTTTCATTGATATTGACTTGATTAAAGCCCTGACCCATAGCTACCATGCCCCAACCAAAATTTCTAGGCTTCCAAATGGTGGGTGCTTAGTTGATGTCTCAAGAGAGGCCATTATCAATTGTTTTAACCTGAATAAGCAAACTATAACAGAGGTAAATTTAGTGAAACTGGAGTAGGAGTACAAGAGGCTGAGAAGAACATATAGAAGTGATGAGCTCCCCCTACATATGAAGAGGGGTGATAATAATAGAATACTCCCCATCCCTTCCTAAAAAATGGAGCCTTTCCCAATTTTAGATTTTTAGGTTTATTTCAAAAACACTTATCATGCATTATGTCAAGTATTGGGGATAGATGCAGAAGAAAATATGTTAGTGAGATTAATGAGGATGGCCATGATTATTCAGCACCCTGACTGAGTCAAATGTAGTATTCAATTTTGCATATGTAATTGAAGAGCAAATACATGAGGGTTTTTTATAGGTTATAGAGGCTAAGGCTCCCATTGCCTTTAGAAAATATTCTTTGTTGTGTCATTTAATCTTATACCAAAATGAAATAAAATGGACTAAAAGGATGAAGTTGTGTACACAAGAGAATGGAGTAAGACTCCCTGTAGAGAATTGGTGCTATATATTCAAGATAACAGATGTGCAGAATGTGATTTTGTTGTGTTTTGAGATAACTTTGTGGTTAGATTGATAGCTGCCCTTGGTTACCCAACACCAAGGTTACCTGAATCATTGATGAATATAATGAGGCTTGTACAATATAAGCCAAACCTTGGTTGTACTCATAACTATGTTGATTGGTTCTTTATGCCACAACACACTATTATCAAAGTATACGGCTGCAATCAAGCACCACATATCCTGCCCAAATTTATACCTACAAGGGTGTGTTTTCTAGAATTCATGTAGCAGATGCTCTGGATGGAGCATGATTTGATGAGGAATCAGAGAAAAGGAATTTTTTTTCCTAATTTATCAGTATTTGAGGAATTGGCTATTGAATCTGATATGCTATAAGAATTTCAGAGGTTCATGAGGGTTAATTATCCCCTCAAGTCTGGAAAGGAGAGAATGTGTGACCTAGAGGGTCATATTAATATGATCAAAAGGACCTTGTTGAAAAAGAGGTCCATATCTCATGAATTTGACCCTGAGGAGGATGTCATAAGGAATTTGGTATATTTTGTTGATGTACTGCAGACAAGGAAAAGATGGATAATAATGATGAAGTGGGAAAATCAAAAGAAAGAGAAGGATAGAAGCTTCAAAGGTTTTTTTGCTGATGAACCAGACCCCCTGAAGAGAATGTAAATGATTCTTGATAAGTTTGATGAGTTATACAAAATGGCCCAAGATGAGGGGTTGATTCCACTTCCCACACCTCACCAACCATCTCATGAAGCATCCACATCATGAACACCACCTCCATCACCTGCACATCCATCCCCTCCATCTCCTACACATGAACCCCAGGCCAAGAGACAAAATACTGAGTCATTGGTTGATTATGGCTCAAGTGATGATGAAGAAGAAGAAGCAGTCATAGCTCTGACTGAAATGAAGGAGGTAGAAGAGCAACAAAAAGGTCAAGAGCCTCATGATCCTAAGATCAGGCTTTCAAATGAGAGAGCTAATGAAATTCAGGAGGATGAGAGGGTAGTAGCCTCTCTAAGGTTTATGGAAGATGATGGTTTTATCCATACCAATGAATTTAAGGATTTTTGGATTAAGATGAAGATGAAACAATTTGATGAAATATTGAAAATCAATCTTATAGGTGTTGATGAATCAAAGTAGGCTAAAATCTAGGCTCAGACATTTGTAGAATTAAATGTTGATAGCATCAATGTCACCCCCTAGGAGGCAGAGAACTAGTATTGAAAAGTGATTTGATTATACTGGGGATGGAGCTATCCGAAGTGTTTCTTTGAGATCAGATTAGAGCACGGGATGATCCAATGTTAGTAGCAAAGTTTGATTCAGAGGAAGGTGTTTCAGAAAGAGGGTACAAACCTACTACCCAAACTCTTGCTTTGTGGACAAAACAGAAGAACACAAGGGAGCCTCAACTATTGGATGTAGTGCAGGAAATGAGGGGGTCAGCTATGGTGAGAACGATGAAGGACACAACTCCCACAGAAGCTGCAACTATAACCATGCATTCTGTAATGTTCACTAAATATGTGGTAGAAAATATGGAAAAGAAGATTAATGAATATGAGAAAAGATTAAAATTGTCAAATGATGAATTGAACAAATTGTTTATTGAGAATGTGAAGCTAAAACAACAATTGCAGCAGGCTACCACAGTAAGAGGGGGTGAGTTAATTGTCTATCACCCACCTATCCAAGCAAAGGATCCACAAATACAATAATTGAAAGATGGAATTGCTAAACTAAAGAAAAATAACATGGAGAATGTCAAGCAGCATATCATGGAGATTCTAAGGAAGATATTGGAGCATAGAATTGGTTTATTGAAGGAGAAGATAGTTGGATTACATGAAAGCTTTAGTAATTTGATTAAAGCTTTGGAACAGATAAATGCTAACTCCCCTATCCTTGAAGAGCTCTAGAAGAGGTGGCAACCAACCTATCACATACTGACTACTCTATGTGAAGCCACACAAAGGGATCCAGATGCCCCACCAAGACTCAAACCTACACATAAAATGGTAAAGGGTGTAATTGATGAATATAAGTATTTGGTGGATATAAGGAAGAAGGTGGAAAGTAGGAGGAATGCATTTGAATCCATCAAATTCCTCTTTAGCCCATCAATATTCAAAGATGATAATCAGATGAAGGGTATGGGTGAGTTGAGAGAAGATTTTGATCAGATAATTCCAAAAAGCTTGACACATGTACAAGATGATGTGGAGATCAATCTTGACAAACTCCATACTTTACTTGATGGGATTATCATGTTGGATAGTGGATACAAAAAGTTTGTGGTGGATTTTAGAAACCTCCTAGATAATAGATGGAAAAGTCATCTCACAAATTTTGCATCTGCACAAGAATTCAAATGGCCGAGTGATCTGACAATAAATAAGTGGCAGGAGAAATATTTGGGCTCTGATGAAGATTGATTGCAAGCATCATGAGGAGAAATTATCATACAATAAAATCTTTGAATGGTTCTTAGATGACCACAGGATTTTACTCGAAGATTAATAGATTAACACACATGTTTATTGTTAAGTTCTTTCAGTTATGTTTAATTTCATAATTATGTTTTGTTATCAAAAGACATGTCCTTTTGGTCTAAAGCTTGTTGCCTCTCATATAAATAAGAGAGACCAAGACCAAAAGAAATCATTAGATTAGAGATAGGAGAAAGTAACAGGTGAATAGGGATAGATATAATGATTACATCTCAAAAGACCATGATGCATGTATAAATTTTGAAGAAGTCAATGGAAGATATCGGATTTTGCGGCCCAATCTTGGTATCAATTGTTTGTTGGAATTATTCAATTATTTGGTTGTCTCCACTTTAATGCTTCTTTGTTATTTAAATTGATATATCAAGTATTTATTCAATTTATCAGTGCACATTTGTTGTATTTGTGTGATGTGATTAATTGGTTTCCCCAGAGGACTTAAACATCCTTCTAATAAATCATAGTAATATGGAAGTGTTAATTGGATCAATAAGAAGAGCCACATAGTTAGGATTGTCAATCTATCTCCAATCTGGTGTTATCTGTGTTCTTGCATAATTTACTCAATTGGTTCTTTCAAGTAAAGATTAAATCCTTTTGATAAATTATAAGTACGTGGTTGTGTTAGTTGGATTTATAAGTAGAGTTTTTCAATCATTTGCCTGCACGTTTATAAAAGTTATAAACCAATATTAGTGTGCCAAACAGTTTGAGTTATTGTCATTACAAGCCACATATTCTAGAACTTCATTGGACTTCATCCACCCAACAAGGCACTAGTCTTATCCATCTCATCATTTAGTCTTAGCCAATTCATTTTCAAAACTTTATATCTGTTAACTGAACATATTTATAACTCCACCTTGATATTGCTTGTACAATTTATACCAAATAGGTCCGCATCTCTCCACTTCCAATTGCCATTGTGGATAGATTGCTTAAGTAGGAAACAAACAATTTAAGTTTGCTCCATTTGTACAGGTACACCTGCCTAGGTTTGGGAGATCCTGAAGAGAAGAAGGTTCAAATTCATCATTTGGCCTTGTATGTTAGCCAAAAACGTACCAAGATCTTGGCAACCTCTTGTGGTTCCTCAACTAGCATTTTTGAGAACTAACACAAAATTTGTAACAAAATTTCAAACTTGTTACAAAGTGTGTTTGTTTGAATTATTCGTAACCTTTGATCTTTCCTTGATCCATGTGATCTTTGATTTTCATCCATTGATGAGAATCCTTGATCCATGTTTCACCCTCCTTTTTCATCTTGACCATTGATAGATCAAATCCATCTCATCCATTGATTTTTCATTTTCTTCCCTATAAATAAAGCACTATTTGGAGACAAATGGATCCATCTTTTGATAGCAAAGTCATGTTGTTGTGGGTGGGCCTAGCTTGATTGGCTAAAGCATCTTGTCATAGGTAAGAGGTCACAAGGTCTAGTCTCCCCATCATCCACGTGGTACCATAGGGCGTTTCGCACCAACATCACCGATTACATGAAAAAAGTTTACCAGGTGCACTATAATTTATGGGGGGGTGGATACCTGACCAATTCCTACAGTCTAAAAAAAATCATGTTGTTGAGACTCACACACATTTGCATGTACTCCAATTGCTATCACTATCTTTGAGGGCAATTGGATTTTATCACATCCATTTGAGAGCATTTACTTCAACATCATCCAAGCTTGTTTCAATAAAATGGGTTTGGAAAAGGGTTGCATTCCACACTCGAAGCAACACTAATCCCCCAATAGGAGAAGTTTCAATGTCTTAGACTAGATGTTTATTAAAATTTTGTGTTCTAGTATGGTAGTTTCAATGGCTTCTTCGTCTTTGTTTAAATTGAATGATCTTATTGGATTGATTCTTAGTGGATTAAGTACATTTTGAATCCTTATGGATCAAGTGTAGTTAGCCTATACTACATCATCGATCACACTATCATTCTTCTAGTGGCAGTCAATCTACTCATTGATTGTACTTATATAAAGTGAAACAACATTGATACCCTTTGAATAACTTGTTGATAACCATGATTTGTCCATCTAATTAAGGATGATATAAAGAGATACAAGCCAATTGAGTACCCAAACAAGAGAAAAATTAGTTCAAATTTTACTAGTAAATATTGGATCATGGTCACTAACAATAACCCTTGTGGTATAATGTAACTTTTGTATATTATCCACAAATATTTTTGTTATTATACTTACCATAAAAGGAGGGTATAATATAATAAACTTGGCATATTTGGTAATTTGATCCACTAATTCCATGATGACACTACTACCTTTAGATCTTGGAATTCCTATTATATAATCCATGGAGACTTCTCATCACTAACTAGGATAACTAAGGTACAAAATACAAAATTTCTTAACTATCTCACATTTAGTTATTTTGCATACCAAGTTACATTCTACAACAAAATTTTGAACATCACCTTTAATCCTACTCGTGCTTCTTGGATAGTGCATCAACCAAAATATTATCCTTACCTTTCTTATAGATGATCCCAAATTCATAACCAAGAATCTTAGTGACTCATTTTTATTCTCTTAAGAAGATAACTATTGCTCCAAAAATATTTTAAGCTATCATGGTATGTCTTATTTTTGAAGTGGATACCCATTAAATGTGGCCTCTGTCATTCCACTACATGAATTTGATATCTAAAAATTTATTTCTCATAAATGAGTTTGATTTTATTCTTAATCTTTCAGATAATAAAAGGAACCCACCCTTCCTACATGAGAACTACTCCTATACCATTTCTTGAAGCATCACACTCTATAATAAAATTCTTGGTAAGTCTAGATTGAAGAGAAATGGAATGGTACACATATCCTCCTTTTATCTCTAAAATTTTATATTAGCTAGCTCATTACATTGAGAAGCATCTCTCTTCAATAGAATTATGAGGGGTGTTGTTATGTGGCTATAGTTATTTATATATCTTCTATAGTATCCAATAAGTCATAGGAAACCTCTCAATTTATTAGTAGTTTAAGGAAAAATCCACTCCATAATAGCCTTGGTTTTTTAGAATTAACCTTTACTCCTTCGAGTGTTTGATAATAAATCATTCATTGAGAATCTCCTAATTTCTCATATAATTCATTATAACCCTCTAATATTGCTTCCTCCTCTTCTTCCTCGCTTATCCCTTTAATATAGAATAATTTATTTTCAATACATCTATGTCCATGAATATATCTACTATCATATTTAAAACACGGCCCTTTTTCTCTCTTATCTTCATTTTTTTTTTGGATTCAACCTAGTAGGTTGAGGAAGTGACTATGTTAGAGAGAACTTATTTTTTCTTTTTACCAAACCTTCAGTAGACACCTAAAATATGCCTTACCCAAACACACCTAATTTTATCCGTTTATAAGCCATTAATTAAATAAATATCTATTATTTGTTTAATTATTCCCATCCTTTCCTACCTTTATCCTAATCATTTAATTAAATAAATATTTACTAATTTAATTATTTATCCCTTCACATGATCCCACTAATTAAATAAATACTTTGTTTATTTAATTAATTATCATTTATTTTATATCCTTGTCTATATAATCCTAGCCCTTCATCTTGTTCACATTGATAATAATCTAAATTTGTCCTCACGTCACGAATGTCCCCTTCACATGTCTAACTAGTTCCTTGTCTAGATCCATTGAACCTAGACACCTATCCAAAAGTCAAAATATATTTTCATCTCATCCACTCATCTAAGTTAATCTCTTAATCCTAGCCATTTCCATAAGAATTTTTTCCTTATCTCAATTCTAAATCTATATCCTATCTATCATGTGATAATTGTCACATGATTTCATCTTTGATCCAAACCCCAATCCTCCTTCAATCTTAGTCATACATCATCAATCATTACTATCCATTGATTTTTCCTCTTCAAGACTATATATATAGAGGCTCTCATCCTTCATTTCTAGCTCTTACAAGTCCCATAAAGCTATCATACCTACATGTTGATCACTTATCTATTAATCATATCAAGGCTATGCTAGAGCATTGATCAATCCACATATCCAACATTAGAATCCAAGATGGAATAGCGATTGCACTCTATTTTTTTTTTTTCTCATCAAGGGGAGAAAGTTTTTAGGTGAGAAGTAGTGTTCCTTGAATTTAGGAGTTTTCATCTTCCTTTTGACAGAAATCTTTCCAGGCCTTAATTTTGTAACCAGAGTTGGACCATGATCTTATTCACCGATTTTATGGACTTTTGCTGGGTTTTTAGTGATCACTGCAGGAATATCGTTTTTGGTTCACAAGGCCTATAGAGTTGGGTTTACTCTATTTTTACATGAAGGGTTACCCGCCATATCTTTCTACCAGATTTATTGCAATACAATCTCACAAAGGGTGCTTTCCTATTATTTTGTCGAGGCTAGAGCCTTTATCACTACACCCCAAAATTGCTTTTGCTTCTATTACAAGAATTATACTTGACCAATTTGAGATAGATCTAGGGTTTGGCTAACCTTTGAGACCTTGTTTTGTATGATTACATCATTCTAACACTTTTTTTTTAGTTTGATTTATTATTTTCTTGCAAAAAATAGGGTTTCTAAGGTTTTGTAAAACTAGGGTTTCTTGCAAGATTTTTAGGAGATATAGGGCTTGCTTCATTTTGAGATATTTTGAGCATATAACCTAACATATTTAGGCTATATCTCTATGTTTTCAAGTATCCTATAGCTTTATTTTCTATTTTTCCCAACTAGGTTGGTAGAAAATTTTATTTTTGGTCCTGAAATGAAGAAAAATGGGTAACCATGGGAGGTTCGCACCTTTTAGGGTTAGGCACCTTTTTCTTATTTCATCAAAAGGGGGGTTTTTTTTTCTTGTAGTTGCAGGGGTTTGATGGATTTGGACAAGATATAAGATTGACTTACAACCTAAAAGGTGAGTCGACCTTCCCTTGACCAAACTTGTAATGGATTTGGGAATGAAAGTAATGATTTAACTAGGGTAATGATGCAAATTTTTGATGTAGAAATAGATCTAAGAAATTACAGACAGATTCATACTACAAAAATGGATTGGTTAGAGTATTTTGCACCTGTGATATGAATTTGGGGTTGAAAATGGAGTGCTAGGTCGCCCAGGGCGCCTATGTACCTGTACATGAACTTCAAATTTGATTTCACAGTCCTCGGGAGCTAAATCAGAGCCTTTTGTTTCTCCATGTCACACTGTCAAATCACTATTGGATATCACAATAGTTTTGTTTATGTTTGTCATCTAGATGTAGGGTTTGCATGCAACAATGAATAATATATCTTCAAACTTCTCTCAATCTTCTTTAGACCTAAAACTTACACATTCAAAGAGAGAGGAAGGGTTGTGTTGTAAAGGGGCTTGCCTTAGTCAAAACCTGTGTTAGTGTTTTCACTTCCACATTGAGAATTCCAATGATAGGTAACCTATCCTTTTGAGGGATAAGGCTAAATGATAAAACAAATGATGAATCATCAATGGACTACAACTAACCACTCAAAAATGGCTTCCTTGAAGGATTGAAGTCATGCACATCTCCTCAAGGCTTGAATGTTGTTGGCTTGAATTGCTTGAAGACCTACAAGGGTTAGATCTCACAAGCACAATGATAACATAAAAATTAAAAAAATCACATACAATTTGACATGATGCTTTGATATTGAATTACTGTAATAAATCTCTAAAAATATCGCTCTTGACTTGCTTGATAATGCTCTGGACAATAGTTCTTGCTCTTGATTTCCTTGATTCTTGCTAGTTATTCCTTGTTAGATTTCAAATGAAACAATGACTAGGTATTCATATGTAATTATTCTAATTTCCCACAAATTAAATCTTGACAGCAGATATTGGATAGTTGAAATTCAAATAATAAAATGTCACCTATGAAATATTCAATTTTGGAGGTAAAATCAGGGGACATAGGTGCCCTAGGCATCAGTGTCCTAGCCCCATTTTTTGGAACTTAAGGTGTCAAGGACAAAATGTTAAATGTATACTTTGGTTTTCTACTTGTAATTTATCAAAAAATGTTAAAATGGGCCACGAAATACATAATTTAGAAAAATAGGTGTAAAATTAGGTCCAATTACTTAAGGGGGA
Source organism: Sequoia sempervirens (assembly GCA_007258455.2). NCBI lineage: Eukaryota > Viridiplantae > Streptophyta > Pinopsida > Cupressales > Cupressaceae > Sequoia > Sequoia sempervirens. The sequence goes on along the minus strand of VDFB02203016.1, from coordinate 408,009 downwards.
TAAAAACATAGTGTGAAATTATCAAAGGTGATAATTTATGATGCTACACTTAGCCCCCACTTTAGTGAGAGTATGAACTTACGCTCATACTCACAATAAAGTAGAAAATATGTGTCAAGAGGGGTTTGATTGTCCAAATGTTGAAGAGATATGATTAGAATGAATCTAGGGGGAGTGCACAAGACCCCAAGATTCAAGATCCCATGGAAAACCAACATGATCACAAAGGAACACACATATTTGTAAATCAACAAGACAACACAAAACATACATGATGAGAACACGAACCATACATGACGAAAACACATGATATAACATAACATATAGATGACAATAAAATGAACACAAACACATGCAAACACAATGCAAACATGAAGAAAACACTAAAAAACACACACAACAAAACACAAGGTTAGTACTAAAGGGATTTGAGTTGGTAAGGCAAAGAGATGGGTCAATCTTAAATTTGTCTCCAATTTACCAAATTTCATCCATCAAATAAATTTTAGACAAGAGAATGCTCCCATGAGGACTAGCAAACTATGTTATGCCACATCACTCATAAGCTACATGGATCTACTGGCTAGCAAGCTGCATTATACTAGGTGTCCATGCAATATTATGGGTTCCACAAGTTCTAACAAGCTATGTTATGCTAAATACTCATGAAACACATGGCTCTACTATCAAGAAAGTTGCATTATGCTTGATGGCCATGTTAAGAGGGGTGCCCATGAACTAGCAAATTGTGTTATGTTGAATCCATGAACCATTTTTCCAAATTTTTAACATCCAAGGGGACAAACAAGCCTCACCTAAGAAGGTGCATAAATGTCCAAGAGGAAACAACACTCGCCTAAGAAGGTGCAATAAATGTCCTAGGGGACAAACAAAAATGTGCTTAAGAAGTCACAATAAATGTCCAATGGGATGAATGATAAACTTTCCTAAGAAGGCACAATAAACATCCAAGGGGAGGAATGACAAACTCACCTAAGAAGGTACAATAAACATCCAAGGAGACAAACAAGAAAAATCCAAACCTCAAGGGGTGTTATAAATAACACCACCACAAAAGGTGATTTACAAAAATGACAAAGGGGCATTGCTCAATACATGAAGGGTCCCACCTTAGGGAATATCAGACATGATACCACCACTAAGAGAGGACAAGTCATGGAATACAAGATCACACTTTAGGGAATACCAGTCATAGTATTACCACCAAAGGGAATGTCATATGCCACAAAAAGTCACATCATTAGGAGATATCAAGCCTAATATCACCACGAAGGGGACACTAACATAAATTGAGAAGGCCACACTTTCTAGGAGATGTATGATATCATCACTACAAAGAGACCATTTATTATGCAAATAATATGTGGGGGAATATATGCCCCTATTGGAATTGACTGATTCAATCCACAGATCCCATGAAACACCTGCAAGCAATTACCTATCACAATAGAGAAGATCAACAAGCATGATTGTGCTCAATAACTTGAGAATTGTATTGATGCAAATAATCTGGATGAATTTACAAATGAATGTGCATGCTTATATAAGGAAATCACAAGCAAACCCTACATGTAGATTAACAAGATAGAGACAAGTGTGATAATCTCATGCACTGAGACGACTTGTCCTAAATTTAGTCTAGAATCTAATAATAAGAATCAAACTAAAGATTAAATAATCAACTCCTAAGTTCAACTTAAGTGAAATAAAGTAAAAATCCTCTAATAATTAATTGATGATTAATTAATTATCAGATAATGACTTGTTTACTCCAACACCCCCCCTTAAGATCAACATAGGGAGAAACTAAACAATTGATAAAGGAAGCTAAAAATGAATGCAGAATGGGTCTTGGCTACAAGGCCTGATGAGGTACCCATGAACAAATAATTGAAATCTATCATAACTAGAGAAAAGGAGAAAACCTCATGAGAAAAACTCCTCTCCAAAAGAGAGATAAAAGAAAAATGAAATCATACATGTGACTAAGAAAAGTAGGACTCAAAAGTCCCCCCAAGTGTTGCTTTGGTCACAAAAGTACAAACAAGATCATCCCCATAGGAGATAAGGATGCTACAATGAATCCCCCCATAAGGTAGAAGCTCCTCTGCCAAAAGCGAATGCTCGAAGAAGGATTCCGAAGATGATCCAACTACAACAAACATTGTTACTCCCCTTAAGAAGAAACACATCCAATGGTGCATGAAGAAGAAACTCTCTCCCCATAAATTGTCTCATGATGGATTTCATGGAAGAAAGATCAAAGGTCCACATGTTTGAATCAAATGAAGCTAAATCAAAAAACTGTGGAGATGCAAGTAGAACAACCTCCAAAGGAAATTTTGATGTGATGTCTAGTGGGCCATATCTATCATCAAAGAGGAAGTGAATATCCTCAATGGTGTCCCCAATATCAGGAATGTGAGACTCAATGAATAACTCTGCAATGTCTCACAAGTAGTCATCCCACGAAACTGAAACTCAAAGATTGGACACATCCTACTAAAAAAAACTGAACTCTGAAGATCCAGGAGGTGTAGGAGGAAGAAGCTCAGCACAAATCTCAGGAACCAAAGTGGACGATGGAAGTACACAAACGTTCAAAAGTCCAAACCTCTCCTCAGATATCTGATCCACTCTAGATGCATGAGAGTGAGGACTAGTCAATGATGGTGCTTGCTCATCTGGAGAGAAATACGAGAAAACATACAATCAAAATGCATGATCTGTGATCCCAACTACTAGAATATCTCTAGTATGTAGATCTCTGATAAGCACTGAATTAAGTGTGAACTCTATGATCTTACCTACCCCACTATGTATAATATGATAGATGGAAAGGAGATTAGAAGTTAATGAAGGGACACAAATTACATCGTGAAATGTGCAATCATCAACATCTATGGATCCTTTCCCAGTAACACTCATGTAAGTGTTGTTCCCCATCAAAAAAATTGGCAAAGAGCAAGGCTCATACGAAGAGTACATACTCGAAGATGCAGCCATGTTATGTGAGGCTCTTGAATCAAGAATCCATCTACTGGACTAAAGAATTGTGGATACAAGGAGAGCATGGCCTTTCTTATTTTATTCTCCACATGCCATTCTAGTTGACCCTGATTGTGAAGGTGATGTGGTGGAAGAAGAGGATGAAGGAAACTAAATGTTGTTCTTCTAAAGAAGATTCTTCAGCTCATCAATCTGCTTTGCATAACACTGATGCTCATCATGTTCTATCTTTGTGAAATATGCACATATAGGTTGATCCTTCTTAGATGAATCCATCTTTGAAGAGGTAGAAGAATCTAAGGTATCATGTGATTTTGATTCCTTGGATTGCTCATTGTACTTGGAATCCTTCTACTTTGGTTTCTTTCCTTTACCATTAGAAGCCTTTTGATCTGAAGTGCCTGGAGATACAATAAGAGCCTTTGATGTGGGAGATTTCAATGAGTCCATCTGTACCAACTTTACCTGCTCCTGAGTGAGTGATTTATCAAAATCATCAAGTGAAGGCATAGTGAATCTGGTACCAAGTGCATCTTTTGTGGCACAGAAGGTAGAAACAAAAATTGAATAATCAGGACCAAGATTGGAAAGGATAGAAAGAACCAACTGAGTTTTATTCTTCTCAATACCACACTATTTCAACTATAATCTGAGAGACTTGAGTTTGGTGAAGAAGTCTTGAATGCTATCAAAATCTCGAGGAGCCAAACCAATAAGCTCATTCTCCAACTGAAATCCTCTCATAGTATCTTGCTTCCCAAACAAGGACTCCAATTGAGTCCATATTTTATTGGGTGTGGGGAAAGATTCAACATGAAAGATTTCTCTTTTCTACAACACTTGCAGGTTCAGGTTTTGTACCCATGGTAACTCTGTGTAGCCCTACTTTCTTCAGATTTATCTCAATTTGTGATTTCCAACTATAATAGTTGTATGGAGTAAGTAGAGTAATTTGAGTTGGATCCATGATGAAAGAATACTATAATGAATTGATGCAACAGTATATAACCCCTCAATGCAAAAAAAATCCCCTTTGAATCCCAAAAAAAGACCTAATTTGCACGCTTTCCAAGAAAATAATCCAAAATGGAAGATTTGAGATCATATAAAAATAAGAAATACTTAGTTAGCTTTCTAGAAAAATACCCCTGATATCTGTATAGAGGACTGAATTAGCTTTTCGATGCCGCTTGAATCATTGAAATCCAATAAACGAGGCAAATGTTATGCCCTCCAGAGTGAAAACAACTAATCTGACTTCATATCCCTATGGAATAAAATAGGAGAAAAATATGGAAAATTTAACAACACCACTAGATTGTAATCAGAATCACCTTTCCAATGATATCTCGTCTGCAAAAAATGGAGATCGTATGCCCGTTTTATACCCGATTTATTAAAGGGTGCTCTTTAGGCAAAAAAGGCTTAGGAAGGAGACCAAAAGTTGATGATGTCAGCAAGATGCTATGTTAAATTTGATGGCTTGTAGGCCATCATGGAATATTCTCAAGAATATTACCTTGTCTGTTGGGAAAAAACACGATTGGCCGAAAAAGTTGTTAACGGAATATACTGAACCGATGCTTGGAATATTCCTCTGATGATTCTTTGGTGTCGGTATTTTCGTTGATGCCACTTGGGAATGGTAGATTCACCAAAATCTTTTAAAGATTTCGGATGCTGGAAAGGTCACCACTGTGCACAGGCCCACTGTCATTGTATGATGCTTAGAAGGCCTATGCAGGGGTTGTACCCTGCGCAACTTTTAATAAAACCTGCTTTTTTTTTATTTCAAATTTTATTTTTTGATTTAAAAAAAACTTTTTGATTGCCTCCTATATATATATATATATATATTAAAAAAAAAAATTGGAAAGAAATAGTAAAATTAGAATAAAAAATTGGAGAACCTACATGGATTTCGATGCAGACAAGGGTACAAATCCGTATGGCGGTCGTACAGAATCCACCTTGGATCTCATGCCCCTATTTTTTTTTTGCTTTTTTTTGCAACTACACCAAAATCAACAAAACGACAGGAAATCTTTACATTTTTGGTTGCTATGAATGCGATGGAAAGGTCTGTTTCACTCCAGGATACACCAAAAATTTTCTCAAGGTTAGATCCTCTAGAAATTGAATAGGAGGCTAAAGATCTAGGCTCTGATACCATGTTGGAATTGACTGATTCAATCCACAACTCCCATGAAACACCTGCAATAAATTACCTATCACAATAGAGAAGATCAACAAGCGTGATTGTGCTCAATAACCTAAGAATTGTATTGATGCAAATAACCTGGATGAATTTACAAATGAATGTGCATGCTTATATAAGCAAAGCACGAGCAAACCCTACATGCAGATTAACAAGATAGAGACAAGTGTGATAATCTCATGCAATGATACAACTTGTCCTAAATTTAGTCTAGTCTAATAATAAGAATCAAACTAAAGATTAAATAATCAACTCCTAAGTTTAGCTTAATTGAACTAAAGAAGAAAGCCTCTAATAATTAATTGATGATTAATTAATTATCAAATAATGACTTGTTTACTCTAACAGCCCCCCCTTAAAATGTTAGTGTACTTACGCTAATATTTTAAGGAGATACAAAGGGATCCTTTGCAAGAAGGAATTCACCTAATATAAGACTACCTAACCCTTTGTCCCCAAGTTTAGGGGAAAAAATGAGCCACAATAGATGATCATATGTTGCTCTAAGTGCAAGATAAAATATGATTGCATAAAGCCTTGTTTACCCCCATGCCTAGTAGTGAGTATTATGTGATACTGAAAGGAAGCCGGGTAAGTGGAAGCAGCTTCCTACACTAATCTAAGTAGGAGAGAGTTGTTAAAGTTCCTTAAACACCTTTAACTTTTATAGATTTAGATGCACATACATATCATAAACAGATAAACAAATAACTCATAACACAAAATTTTACGTGGAGAACCATTTCGGGAGAAAAACCCCACACTCCAAAACACAACTCAATTATATTATTTAGCAACAATAAACAAGTTATAGTATAATTGCAGAGCTATTCTCTTGCAAGAGTCTTCGCACTTCTTCTCAATTTTGGAGTAATTCTGACAGCATAAGGGTACTTCAATAAAACATCAACTACCACTCCAAAATATAAGTGCTCAATATATATAAGAGCTTGCAATACATAAATTAGAAATTTATAAAACAACTTCCAAAGGCTGAAATACAACATGGAAAACGCCAAAAACAATGCACACACACAATGGTAAGTTTCCAATTTGTCACCATATGCCACACTACAAAATTTGTACTTGCCAAAATAACTACACCTCAAAAACTCACATTCCATGTAAACTTAACATGGAAAAGGAAAAATCCTTTATGTACAACTCCACCTGTAAAATAAACTTTCCAGCTTGACTCCTCATCTAAATAGAAACTGCAAGTTCTAACTCACAAGACAATGTGAGAAAATTAGCAACATTTAATATTATGGAAAAATCAAAGTTTGAGACACCTTCTTTTTCCTAACATTCTCCCACTTGTTCAACACCTTTGAAGACTCAATGGAAGTAATAGGATTTAACTGCTATCGGTCGTGAGGCCCATAGACTTCAAAAACTATTTGAATTTCTTTGTGTTCATCGGCTTTGTTAATGCATCTGCAACATTCGTCAAGGTGTCAACCTTCTCCAACTTCATCTTTCCATCTTCCACCATATCACAAACAAAATGAAATTGAACATCAATGTGCTTTGTTCTGGCATGGAAAGTAGGATTATTTTCCAAGAAAATGGCACTCTAACTGTCACAATAGATAGTAATCTTCACTGCATCAAAATCAATATCAAGAAAACAAATGCTTAAGCCAAATGGCCTCCTTACAAGCATGAGTAGTTGTCATGTACTCTGCTTCTGTAGTGGAAAAAGTGACTAAATCCTGCCACTTACTCATCCAATTGATAGCACCACTATACATTGTGAACACATAGCCACTAGTGGATCTTCTCTTGTCAATGTCACCTACCCAATCTAAATCCACATATCCACGAATGCTCACTAAATGTCGAGTTCTGGTAGGATAACCATGAAAATATAAAGAATACTGGAAAGTACCTCGTAAATATTTGAACACTCTCTTCATTGCATCCCAATGTACTTGTCCAAGATTAGCCATAAACTAACTAAGGACTCCCACTGCTTGGGAAATGTCTAGCCTCGTACAAACCATAGCATACATAAGATTGCCAACAGCACTTGCATATAGTACTCTGATCATGTCCTCTATCTCAGTAGAATATTTTGGACAACCCTCCACAAAAAGCTTTGTCCCTTGCATTACAAGAACAACTATCTGTCTACAAGTTGTCATGTTGAACCTCTCCAAAATTGTATTCACATAATTTCTCTGGCTTAACTAAAGCTTTTGGTTAGCTCTATCTCTTCTGATCTCCATCCCCAGAATATACCTCATTGCACCTATATCCTTCATCTCAAACTATACTAACAACTGAGACTTCAAATCTGAAATCAAACTTTTACCATTCCTAAAAAAAAACATATCATCTGCGTACAATGCAATTATGAGAATTTGACCATTATCAGATTTGCAATAAATACAATGGTCAGATATAGATCTCAAAAATATCAATGACAACACATAGGTATCAAACTTTTGGTACCACATTTAGGAAACTGCTTAAGACCATAAAAAGAGTTTTTCAACTGGAAAACCATATTTTCTTTACCTTTAACCATGAAATGCTTTGGCTATGACATAAATTTCTTCCTCCAAGTCACCATGAAGGAACAATTTCTTCACATCCATTTGTTCCACTTCTAGATCATACGCTGCTACAAGTGATAACAAAAATCAGAGATGTCAGCTTTGCAATAGGAGAGAAAATTTCACCATAGTCAATTCCCTCCACCTAAGAATACCCCTTAGTGACCAACTATGCCTTATGCTTCTCAACATTGCCATCTGGACCAAATTTTCTCTTGAACACCCATTTACATCCAACGGGTTTTCATCCTTTAGGAAAAAGTACCAGATCCAATGTATCATTTTTCTTTAATGCAGTCATTTCTTCATCCATGGCTTTCTTCCAGGAATTTGCATCACTTGTACCCATAGCCTCTCCAATAGTCCTAGGCTCATTAGTGTTAGCAATCAAAGAAAAAATACAACTGGAATCCAACAATGAATAACCAAACCTTTCAAGTGAATATCCAAACCTATTAGGTTGTCGCCTATCTCTAGTAGACCTCTTGAATTGTTGAGGTTGAGGTTCTTTTTTTTTAGAACTTTCAATGCTTCTCAAACTCTCCTCGTCATCAGGTTCGGCAGGAGTATGTAGTTCTTATTTCATTGGAGTAAGTGGAACTTGAACTACCTCCATCTATTTCTCCTCTTTCTTTGGCTATAGCCCAACTATGGAAGGTTTCATCTCTCAAAAAATCACACTTCTGATATAGAGAACCTTTTGGGCCATTAGATCCCAAAGCTTGTACCCCTTCACATTGATACCATATTCGATGAAGATACATTTAACTTCCTTGTTCTCCAACTTAGACCTCTTCTCAATCGAAACATGAGTGTAAGCATCACAACCAAATACTCTGAGATGTCTCATCGAAATCCTTTTACCAAACCACACCTCATGGGTGTCTTATCAACAAGAGCTGATGTAGGAGATCTATTGATTAAATAACATGCAATTGCTACTGCTTCAACCCAGAACTTTTGCTCAAGGCCAACACCACTCAACATACTCCTAGCCCTCTCCATCAACATCCTTTTCATCCTCTCTGCAACTCCATTTTGTTGTGGGATGTATGGATTTGTCTTATGTCTCTCAATCCCATGCTCTTTATAGAAATTTTCAAATTCTACCAAACAAAACTCACCACTATTGTTAGTCCTCAAACATTTAATCTTTCTACTAATTTGATTTTCTACCAAGGCTTTAAACTCCTTAAATCGACTAAAGACCAACTTTTCTTCTAAGAAAATAAACGAATTTCCTTCTATTGTAATCATCTATGGAAGAAACAAAATATGCAGATTTTGATAATGAAAGAACATTCACAGGACCAAACACATCTACATACACATAGTCCAAAACCCCATAAAAATTGTGAGAACTAGAGTGAAAAGTAACATGGTGTTGTTTTCCATAAACACAATATTTGCAAAAGTCAAACTCAAGATTAGAATCATCAAGGCCTTCAACAAGACTCTTAGATTTTAGGGCTCTAAGTCCCTTCTCGCTGATGTGACCAAGTCATTGATGTCATAGCATTGTATTCTCCATAGGAAGCTTCATTTTCAAGGAATGAGCACCCTTAGGTACCCAAAATGCATGACCATCAAATGTAGCTGCTACAGATTTATCTACTTGATCTGATGCTGAGGATGAAGAATCTAGAGATTTCTTCTTTAGTTTTTCAAATAAACTATTGCACTAAACAGTGTATGCATCCAGCTTGAACAAGGTGCCAATCCGAACACCCTTAGCCAACACCATAGCTCCTATTGTCATCTTGCATCTTCCACTTGAGAAAACAACTTGCACTCTCGAATCATTCAATTTACTCATAGAAAATAGGTTTCGTGCCAAACCCGAGATATGCAAGACACCATCAATCCCATTCACTCTTCCATGACCAACAATATTCAAGTGAGATTCATCACCTAGATACACCTTCCCACCTTCGTATTCTTCATACTTCAAAAACTAACCTCTGTGAGAAGTCATGTGGAAGGAAGCACCCGATTCTATCAACAACACATATTCTGATGCATGTGTTGCCAAAGTTGCAACAAATACATCTATGTCATCTTGAGAGGATTTATCAAAGTTGAAATCTAAGAAACTCTTTTTATCTTTCTTATTTTTCCCTTCCTTGCACTCTTTTTGAAAATGGCCAGATTTGTCACAGTTCTAACACTCGAAGTTTCCATCGTTAAGCTTCTCCATTTTGATTCTATTGGATGTGCTTGCCATCTTTTGCCTACAATAAGATCATGAAATATTCTTCTACAAAACTCCCACTGAAACAAAGATTAGCTCAAAAAACTCTTCAAACCCAACAACGAAATCAAAGCTAGATAGGCTTTGATAACAACTAAAAAGAAATCAGGTAAGCAGAAGTAGCTTCCTACACTAATCTAAGTAGGAAAAAGTTGAAAAAAATTATAAAACATTTTTATTTGTTACATATTTAGATGCACATGCATATCATAAACAGATAAACAAAGAACTCATAACACATAAATTACAAATCATGATGTACATGTTGTTGACCTATTTTGTAGATTATGAAATTACATGGATTACTGGGAAGCATAGTTTTAGACATAGAAACAAACTTCATAGGATATTTTTGGAGGAGATTATGTAAGAAGATGAAGATAGAACTAAAATCCAAGTCAATATTTCATCCATAAACTAATAGACAAATAAAAGTGGTAAATAATATTTTGGGTAACTTGTTGCAATGCTTGGTGGGAGATAAGCCAAGAAATTGGGATATAGTTCTACCACAAGTAGAGATTGCGTACAAAAAATCAATGAACTAGAGTACATGGAAGACACCATTTGAATTTTTGATTGGATTGCAACCTAGAGGAGTAACAAAACTTAGATATATCAACATGGAAGATAATAAAAGTGCAAAATTATAAGATTTCACAAAATATATGGAGACAATACACAATCAGGTCTAGGAGCAGTTAGATATAATGAACAAACAATACAAATAATAGGTAGATAAAAAGTGGAGACAATGAATTTTTTGTTGGGGATGAAGTCATGGTACATCTTAGAAAACAAATATTTGCAATAGCTACATACAAAAATTTGAAGATGACGAAGTTTGGCTAATGTAAGATTCTAAAGAAGTTTAATTTAGGGAATTATTATGACCTTGAGTTACCAAAAACACTTGGTATATCACTAACAGTCGATATTGTTGATCTCCATCAGCATCATAAAGGTCAATCAAGCAACAAAAGCATAAATTTTTTCTCTAAAGTAAATATATTTCATCAACCATGGGATCAGATAAAGTATATTTTAGACTACATAATTAGGCATGGCACCAAAAATTAGAAATATGAAGAATACCCGATTAAGTGGAAAGGAAGAGAATCAGAAAAATCATCATGGATTTCAAAATATAAGGTGGAAAACCTTGGTTTCCCTCTAAAACTAACAAGGTGTGGGACTCACCTTTCAAATAACCTCGGGTGTTTGATGCAAGAGCACCGTTGTGTAGCCTACCATATTTCATCGCATAATATCATTTCAACTCACAAAAAATAATTATATTTTTGTAACAAATCACATAGACTATATCAAATTATAGGATTTGAATTAGTTTCTTGAAATTTATCATCACTAGAATTTGTTAGTGTAAATAGTGTCTCTACATAGGGTGTGTGCAAGAAGTTGAGTCCACTTTTTGGCCAAAAAGTGGAAGTTTTTTCCCTTATTTTTAGAATGTCACATTTGACCTTAAAATTTGAAGCACTTAGAGATGGAATCTTAAAAAAACTCACTGATCATAAAATGTAGTACTTGGAGTCTAGTTTCCAAATATGTAATTTATTTCAATACCTAGATGATACAAATTGATTTTCAATAGGAATTTCTAAAAACCATTGTTTAAAAGTCACTTTTTTTACCATACCATGCACGTGTACATCATCCATATTTTGACCTAAATAATCATATTTTTCTAAATCCTTTTGGGAAAATATTTGTAACTCACAAGCACGTTTTTCGATATTTTTTATAATTTTTATTGAATATTTTTTTGGTTAAAATTTTATTGGCACTTCTTTTTTTTTAAATCGTCGTGTATGTCACGCATAAGATGACCTAAAGTTATCATTTTTTGATTTTTTTCAAACTGAAAAGAATTTTTTGAAGTACATTTTCTTGCAATTCGTTTTACAAAAACATTTTTTAATAAAAAGTTATTAAATACTAAAAAACCTTGATATTTCAAGTTTATGGACCAATTTCATCATAAATTAATTGAAAAATAGAAAAAATAATCCAATTGTAAAAAAAATTACATATTTGGAATTTACACTGACTTATCTATAATGGGTTTTAATTTTGTCAAAAAATTCTATAAAAAAGGTCTTCAGACATATGTCCAAAGTCACTATTTTCTTATGACATTGACATGAACTTCAAGTTGTAGGTCAAACTAGGTCCAAAGCTTAGGTTCGGGTCCCCAAGCCTTTACCCGAACCAAAAAAGAAGGTGAAAACCCAACCAAAAATTCAAATTTTAAGAAATGGGATCATGTTTCCTTTTATTTATTATTCTGACTGTTGAAAAAGAAACAAGATCCCATTTCTTTTTTGACCGTTTTTTAATTTGTACTAGCAAAATATTACTGTGAATTCTGCAACTTGACATGTACAACTGATAATGATAATTACACCTAAATTTCTATCAAGTTTTGTCTTTACCAGGTCTTCAACTTGTAATTTGAATTGAATTTTTCAAAGAAGGCATCATTGGAACAATTTTTTAGTGGAATTGTGTTCATTTTCTACTTGTTTGAAGGAGGAACAAAAGACGAAGACTTTCACTATTGACATTCATTTATGCTTCAGAATTTTATAATCAAGGGATCACAAGCTTGTAATAAGAGGAAAGATAGGAAGGTATTAACCCCTAAAGAAATTGAAGCAGAGAGAGAGGTAAAAAGGCAAAGAGATAGGTGGGCGGATGGGTGGGATCCCTCCTCGCCCCCCACACAGACAATGGATGCCTAAGTGGCCGTGTGGTGGGGTGTGAGACGGACGAGTGGCAGTCGGGTCGGGCGTTGGTAGTCACACCAACCTACCAAATTTAGCGGTTTGCGAATGGCTATGGAAGGATTAATCGGCCGCCTCTTTGCTCGGACAAATTGAAGGGAGTCTAGAAAAATGATGGGCTCAATTATCACGACATCGGCTGGGGTACACGTAGTGCACGGCCTACCTTATTCTGAGCGCGGACGTGCCGAGTGGTAAGCACCATAAATTGCATTGATCACAGGTTTGCGGGGGAGGAATTTCCTTTCATGCGAAGGACAGATTTGCAAAGCCCTTAATCTGTACCCGTATACGATGACTGACGGTTCATTATTGAGGTTTCATGTTAAATTTAGGAAGCCCATTCCTAAATTTAGGTTCGGCTCCCTGGTTTTTGCTTTTATGTTTTTGTTGCAGGGTGCTCCGGGCGCATCTTCGGCAATGGCGAGGCTGTCGAAATCGAAGTTCACCATTATTATATCGGCGGAAGGTCTTGAATCCTTCGGGGTCGACACCCCTATTTCTTTAGTGGCAACGGAAAGGCAAATTGCCTTTCGGGAGGTAACGGACCAGCGCCTCAAACGAATCTTGCTCGAAGATGATCCGGTGACGGTTGCGGCAGTGAAAATGGTCCTTGGAAAGGAACATTTAGAGAGGAAAGAATTTGCAAGGGACAATGCCCAAATATCTTCCAGGTTTCTTGCTTCGCTCTTGGATATTGCTACCCCGAAGCCAATGGCTAAGGAGTTGTTGGTGCGACTGTTTCAGAAGGACTTGCTCGGGGGCGTCGACACTACTCTGAAGGCGGCTCTCTTGGGCAAGGGCATACCACGCCCTGCGGACTTGGCCACTTTGTGGGACTCGGATGACGCTATCAAGATATATCCTTTTCTGTTGGATCTCAAAGGCTCCGAATTGTCCCGGCATCGCACACTAGCAGAAGTGGCAGTGGAGTTCTTGAAGAAAAGAGTGAAGATAGTGCCAGTGGAGGGAACGGACTGGGTGGAAGGTTTCATTTGTTTTGCAGATGTTAATGGCTTCTGGTGATCAAGTGGGGTACGGTTGTTTATCTGGTTTCTTGTTAGTTTTCGCCTTGTTACTCGCTGTATCTACGAAATGGAGTTAAGTTTTTGTTAGTTTGCTGAAAATTGTCTCTGTTTTCATCTTCTGATCGACGCTTCCTATATGGAACTGGGTAGTTATCCACCATGCCAGTTTTTGTATGTTTGAAGGTCATTAATGTAACATCCCTGCATAGCAGACGCCTGTAAACTTTTATTATTATATATAAATAAAATCAACACCTTACGTATCAAAAAAAAAAGACAAAGAGATAGAAGAATGAGGATTTGAACAATGAATAATGCTAAAGCATTCAATTCCACAACTATTGAAGATAAAAACATTGAGGAGACCATGGATGTAGACGATGCAAATTTGCAAGAGGTTAATGTGGAAAATAATATGATTATACAAACTAGTCCTGGTATATCTTCAAATCCCCCTTTCAATGCTATGGAGAATGTTTCAATAGGCACAAATCTAGGCACGTCTTCAAATCCACCTTTGAATGAAATGGAAACTTTGTTTATAGGAGTTTTAAAAGAAGTTGGATTTAACAATGTTGACATCGATAATATTCGTAGAGAAGAAGATTTTAGAAAAATTGTTGTTGAAATTGAAAATCATTTTGTTGTTGAAAATAACAATGAAAATTGTTTTGTTGTTAAAAATGAAAATGAAAATCGTTTTGTTGTTGAAAATGAAAATGAAAATCGTTTTGTTGCTGAAAATAAAAATGAAAATGAAAACCCTTTTGTTAAAAATGAAAATGAAAACCATTTTTTTTGATGAAAATGAAAATCGTTTTGAAGTTGAAAATGAAAATGAAAATCCAAGATGTGATATTGAAAATGATTTTTTTTTTTAAAAATTAAAAGAGATGTTTTGGATAATCTTCTTGGTAAGATTTCTTGGAGACAAATAAGAACGCATGCCAATAGGTTATACAATGATTTTTTTATCGTAAAAAATTATCATTTCAATGTCAACTAATGATGCAATTGATGAGAATATGGAAAATGAGAAAAGTAATGAAAAAGTTAGGCATTTTTGTTAAACCAAAAAGAAAAGATCAATCACTGAAACATGTTATGTCTATTGTTGCTAGTGCCATTGATTCTATTGGAAAGAATAGTCAATCTAAAGATAAGAATGCAGCAAGACGAGCTATAACAATTGCTATAGTTAATAAAGAAAATTTGAATAAAAGAATGGTATGCAATATTAGTGAAATTATAAAAATACATCCTAAAACATTGGTAAGAGCAGCAAAGAGAAGATAACGTATAGAAAATGATCCAATCAAATGTTGGAGTTTTAGTGGTTGACTCTCGAGGTCTGACATGAAATTGAATGTTGAAATCAAATCTTTGATTGAGAAATGTTGGCATGATAATACTAGGGTATCATCTAATGCTAGAGATGTTTTAAAATTAAGAGTGGGGTCCAAAGTTTGTGATCCTCATCTAAAACACCTATTAGATACAATACAAATTGAATTTTATAGAAAATTTTTGTGGTAATTTAGTGTTACTTGGTAATTACGCCGAGAGGCGTTCTATAGTGGCAGCAAAAACCATTGTCAATAAAAACTCTTCACATAAAAAATGGTGTAGGTGGCAGTACTTGTTGTTGATTATTATGATCAAAGTAATGTGGGCAGCTACGAGAGCATGATCAAGGTGATAGTTGGTAGTTACGAGAGGAAAAGATTGGGTTGAGCGTTACAAGATGTACGATGAATATTTATTGTGCCTTTTGGAAATCGCTATTTTATTTTTTATGTGTATCCAGAAGCTCTGGTAGGGTCTATAAAGCTCAGAGAGATTGGAGGAAAGGATGAAATGTGACAGTGCATTATTGCAATCCATTAATGTGTGGGTGGGTGCAACTATGAGTTCCAACACAAGTGAAAGTGTGAACACAAGTAAGGTGTAGATGAAAGTGGAAGCATCTATCATCTACAGATTGTAAATAAATTGTTCTTTTAGTTCTTCGATTCATTTGCTTTGTTTTATGCATTCAGTTTCAGTGATTTCCATTGTTGTTAAAGGTTCACTGGAAATAAATTATGTTTTTACTTTTTAGATCCATTTGCTTTGTTTTATGCATTCAAATTCAATGATTTTTGTTGAGGGAGTGATAGACACACACAAATAAAGGATGAGAAAATGTATGGGGTAGGACACTCCATTTGTTGATTCAGATGGGATTGGTAAGCTTGATCACATGTAGTGAGGATATTATGGCATAGGAAATGGAGGGACCGTGCTTCTTTAGAAATTACAGGTTCATAATTTACCCTTTTCTCATACATTGTATCAAGTAGCTTCTTTTATTACGTTTCAAAGTATTAAGATGAAATGCAAGATTTTGGTAAGGCTAGTTGCACAAACATTTGGGGTTTACTAATTCAGGGCAGAGGAGTTGGAGTGAATGCATGTTACATTCTAAAGACTATAGAAATCATATCAGTACATGGGTGTTGTACGCACTTATGTCGTACAAAAGCAAAAAAAATTGGGGCATCTCCTTATAACTAATTCATTCAATCATGGTTAGTATAATTTGAAGCTTGACATTACTCTATACCCGTCATTGATTTGTTCAAAATATGTACATCAAACAATTCATTTTCCTAATAATTTCATTATTCTTCTATACTATTTTGGTAGATTAGCTATACTAGGAATTTCCATCTATTACTGAGAGCTCCCTTGTGAAAATTGATTATGTTTATTATAGTGACTAGATAGCTCTCACCCAATTGCCCAATAATCCTTTACGTAAATATTTTTAACAAATAAGCAGAAGCATCCAAGTCGATTGGTATTAATAAGTCTTTCTAAAATACCACATCATTATATGGCAATTCATCTTTTAAATTAGGAATTAGTTGCTTGGTGATATACTGAATTTTGTGAGAAGATTCGAGCCAACATGCAATCATTGTGTTCAAAAGTTTGAGAGATAGAATGCTAGAGTCATGATGATAAAGATTTTTCACTTTTGATATAGGTGGTCATATGACCAACCATATCATGGTATGATGAGTTTGATAATGAACAAAATGTTGTGCAAAAATCTTTAAAATTGTAGATAATAAAATAATAGTTAATATTAACTATTTATATTCAATTCCAAGGATGTGAATGTCTAGAGAAATCAAAAGAAAGAGGAGGTGATCTTAGTGGGCTAGAATTGCAATAGGATTCTATTTTTACACTATAAAAAATGATTAGTTATCAAGTCTAAATAATAAAGGACATATTAAAAATGTAGTATACATTAATAGTTATTTTGATTTTCTTATTAATATATGATTTTATTTTGTTGTAAATTTTTATTGTATATTGTTTGATTGAGTAAGGATAAGGAAAAATTTGTATCAAATCATTGAAAGACAAGATAATTATGTAAAATAAAACTAATTTGTGTATGATTTTTATTACTAAAAGAAGATTTATTATTATTTTTATACAACAAGGGTGTCCCTGCGACCCAGCCTAACAGTCCAGCAGCCCATATCTTGGGTATTTGGGGCGAGCTGGGGCAAGACTAGTCCCCTATAGGTGAGATCTCCCACCCACAAGAAGTCCCACCTCTTAAACCCGAGAGCAGAGTCAAACCTGAGACCAATGGGGAACAAACTCACTGCTCAAGCCAACTCCGCTACCCGTGCGAGTGATTTATTGTTATATTATTCTATTGTGTTAATAGATATAAAATATTATATTTAAACATGAAATAATTGAATGATCAAAAAAAATCAAAAGAGATTTGATCAAATAAAAATATCAAAAATGAAAGACATTTGAACTAAAAAAAATCAAAATAAAGAGATTTGATGAAGCAAAAAGATCAAAATCAAAGAGAAATTTGATGAAACAGAAATCAAAATCAAAGAGATTTCATGAAATAGAAAAATCAAAACAAAGAGATTTGATGAAACAAAAAAATAAAAATCAAAGAGATGTCATGAAACAAAAAAATCAAAACAAAGAGATTTGATGAAATGAAAAAATCAAATCAAAGAGATTTGTTGAAACAAAAAAAATAAAAATAAAAATATTTGATCACAAAAATAAATCAAAGATAAATCACAAAGATTTGAAAATGTTTATTATAAAATAAATTAAAAAATCAAATAAATAAATCAAAGATTAAAAAATAAGTTAATTAAAAGATCAAATAAAAATATCAAAATCAAAGACATTTGAACTAAAAAAAATCAAAATCAAAGAGATTTGATGAAACAAAAAATCAAAAGCAAAGAAATTTGATGAAATAGAAAATCAAAATCAAAGAGAAAAATAAATAAAAAATAAGTTAATTAAAAGATCAAATAATTAAATCAAAGAGAAAAATAAATAAATTAAAAGATCAAATAAATAAATCAAAGAGATTTGATAAAAAGAAAAATATCTAATCAAAACAAGAAATTAGAGATTTGATTAAAATATCAAATAAATGAATCAAAGATAAAAATATAAATTAAAAAATCAAAGAAATAAATCAAAGAGATTTAATGACAAAGAGAAATCAAAGATAAATCACAAAGATTTGAGAATATTTACATTAGATAAATTAAAAGATGAAATAAATAAATCAAAGATAAAAGATAAATAAAAAAGGATCACAAAGACTCAAATAAATTAAAAAAGATCAAATACATAAATAAATAGATTTAAGATCAATCAGACATTTGATCACAAAGATAAATTGATCAAAAAGAAAAAACAAAGATTTAAAATATAAATCAATAAGAAATACTAAATAAAATAAACCTTAGAAATATTTGAATACATGAGGTTAAATTAGAGTTTTGGATAGGGTTTAATTACGTTTAAGGTTAAATTAGGATAAGATTTTGGACTAAGATTAGGGTTAGGGTTCAATTATAGTTACAATTTAATGGAGGTTTAGGTTTAAGGTTATGGTCCAAATAGGGTTACAATTTAATTATGGTTATGATTCAATTAGGGCTAGAGTTCAATTAGGATTATGGTTAGGGTCAAGTATAGGGTTCAATTAGAGTTACTATTAGGGTTAGGGTTAGGGTACAATTTTGGTTAGGGTTAGGATTAGGGTTACTATTACGGTTGAATTAGTGTTAAGATTAAATTAGGGTGAAGGTTATTGTTCAATTAGGGTTAGTGTTCACTTAAGGTTACAATTGTGATTAGGGTTTGGGTTAGTGTTCTATAATAAAGCTTGGGGTTAGGGTTACAATTGGAGTTCAAATAGAGTTACAATAAAGCTTAAGTTTATCATTCAATTAGGGTTCAAATTAGGACTAGCATGCAATTAGGGTTTAATTATTTTAAGGTTGAATTAGAGTTAGTATTAGGGTTTGGGTGCATTTAGGGTTTATTTAAGGTTGAATTAGGGTTACAACTAGGATTCAATTAGGGTTATGACTAGGGTTAAATTTAGTGTTATTGTTCAATTAGAGTTTAACTATGGTAAGTGTTATCGAGGTTCAATTAGAGTTAGTATTAGGGTTTGGGTGCAAATAGAGTTTAATTAAGGTTGAATTAGGGTTACAACTAAGATTCAATTAAGATTATAACTAGGGTTATAAATTGTTATTGTTCAATTAGAGTTTAACTATGGTAAGAATTAGGGTTCAATTATGATTAGGGTTCAGTTAAGGTTATAACTATAATTATAAAGTGTTATTGTTCAATTAGAGTTTAACTATGGTAAGCGTTGGGATTCAATTACAATTAGGGTTCAATTAAGGTTAGGGTTCAAATAGGGTTAGTATTAGTGTTAGGGTTAGGGTTAGGGTTAGGGTTAGGG
The DNA here is from genome assembly GCA_007258455.2 of Sequoia sempervirens. Taxonomy (NCBI): domain Eukaryota; kingdom Viridiplantae; phylum Streptophyta; class Pinopsida; order Cupressales; family Cupressaceae; genus Sequoia; species Sequoia sempervirens. The sequence goes on along the minus strand of VDFB02203016.1, from coordinate 388,296 downwards.
TTAGAGTTAGGGTAAGGGTTACGACTAGGATTAGTCTTAGGTTTAGGGTTCAATTAGGGGTAGGATTCTACAATAAAGCTTGGTGTTAGGGTTGTAGTTGGCTTTCAAATAGGGTTATGATCAAGGTTAGGTGTAAGATTCAATTAGGGATAGGATTAAATTAGAATTAAATTTAAGTTAGGATCATAGTTAGGGTTCAATTAGTGTAAGGTTAGTGTTAGGGTTAGGATCCAATTAGGATTAGGATTAAAATAGTGTTTAGAGTTAGGATTAGAGTTCAATTAGGGTTAGGGTTAAATTAGGATTAGATTTTAATTATGGATTAGATTTAATTATGATTAAAGTCTAATTATGGATAGTGTTCAATTAGGGTTAGTATTAGGGTTCAATTATGGATCTATTTGGTTAGGGTTTAATAAGGGTCAAGTTTATTGTTGGTGTTCAATCAAGGTTAAGGTACAACTAGAGTTAAGATTTAATTAGGGTTAGTGTACATTAGCATTCAATTAGGGTTAGGGTGAGGATTCTATGATAAAGCTCGGGGTTAGGGTTATAGTTAGGGTTCAAATAGGGTTAAAATCAAAGTTAGGTTTAGTATTCAATTAAAGGGTTAGGAATGAGGATCAATTAGGGTTAGGACCCAATTAGAGTTAGGGTTATAGTTATGGTTTAATTAGTGTAAGGGTTAAAGTTAGGGTCAGGATTAAATTAGTATTAAAAGTTAGGGTTAGAGTTTAATTAGGCTTAAGATTAAGGTCCAATTAAGGTTAGAATGTAATTAGGATTATGGTTAGAATCTAATTAGGGTCAAGACTACAGCTAGGGCTAGGGTTAGGGTATAATTATGGTTAGAGTCCAATCAGGTTTAGGGTTAGGGTTAGGGTATAATTATTGGTAGAATTTAATTAGGATTAGGTTAAATTAGTGTTCAAATAGGATAACCATCCATTAAAGTTAGGATTAGGATTAGAGTTCAATTAGGGTTAGAGTTAGGATTAGGTTTAGGGTATAATTAGGGTTACAATTCAATCTATGTTCAATTAGGGTTGGGGTACAAATAGGGTTAGGATTTAATTAGGGTTCATGTAAATTAGTGTTCAATTAGGGTTAGCCATCAATTAGGGCTAAGATGAATGTGGAATTAGTGTCATGATTTTATGATAAAGGTTGGGGTTAGGGTTACAATTGGGGTTTAAATAGGGTTATAATTAGAGTTAGGTTTACTATTCAATTAAAGTATTAGGATTTGGGATCAATTATGGTTAATATTCAATTAAAGTTAGTTTATAGTTAGGATTCAATTAGCATAAGAGTTAGTGTTAGGGTTAGGATTAAAATAGTGTTCAAAGTTAGGGTTAGAATTCAATTAGGATTAGAGCTAGGATTAAGGTTAAATTAGGGTTAGAGTAATTAGGAATATTTTTAGAGTCCAATTATGGTTAGTTTTTAATTAAGGTTAGGGTTAGATTTTAATAAGTGTTCATTTTGTGTTAGGGTTTACTAAGGGTCAAGAATCAATTATGATTACAGCTAGGGTTAGGGTTATGGTTTTATATCTAATTGTAACAAAAATATTAATATTAACCTTAAATATAACCCTAAACCTAAAAATAATTCTATATCTAACTATAACCATAAGCTTGACATTAAACCTAACCCTAACCCTAAATGTTGCCCTAATCCTAATCCTGGTCTATCTTTAATTATAATTCAAACCCTAATCTTATCCCCAAGTGTAATCCTAACACTAACCATCATTGTAATCCTAAACCTAACACTAATCTTAACCCAGACCCTCTAACCCTAACCCTAACCCTATCCCTATCCCTATCCCTATCCCTATCCCTATCCCTATCCCTATCCCTATCCCTAATTACAACCCTTACCATAATCCTCAAACTAATTTTAATCCTAACTGTAACCCTAACCCTAACCCTAATATTAATCCTAACCCTAAACTTAATTCTAAGCTTATCCCCAAATCTAACCCTAATTCTATTGCTAACCCTAACCATAACCCTAATCCTGATCATAATCTTAATCCTAACCTTAACCCTAATTCTATCTCTAACCCTAACCATAACATTAACCCTACCCCTCATCCTAATTCTATCTCTAATATTAACCCTAACCCTAATACTAATGTTAATCCTAACACTAACCCTAACCCTAACCCTAATGTTAACTGAACACGAAAACCAACCCTAATCCTAATTATATCTCCAACCATAACCCTAACCCTAACCTAAATCCTAATACTAATACTAACCCCACCCTAATCCTAATTCTCTCTAATCCTAACCCTAACCATATCCTTAATCTTAACCCTAATCATAATCCTAACCCTGACCTTAACACTAATTCTATCTTTAATCCTAACCCTTACCCTAATCATACTCTTAATCCTAATCCTAACCCTAACCCCTAATTTATAACACTTACCCTAACCTTAACCCTATCCCTAATCTCTAACCCTAACACTAACCCCAATACTAACCCTAATTCTATCTCTAACCCTAACCATAATCGTAACCCTATCCTTAATCCTAATATTATCTCTAATCCTAACCCTAACCCTAATTGTGATGATAAGCCCAACCCAAATTCTAATTCTATCTCTAATTATAATCATAACCCTAACCCTAATCTTAACCCTACCCTAACCCTAACCTTAATAATTTTTTCTTCCATGTCGTACTATGAATGCTACTAGCATATGTATATTATTTATTAATAATATACATAAAAACACTGAGAGATATCCTTCTCGAGGCATCTATTGCACTTTTATGTGAGTAATTCATTAAATTAAATAGACGCCTCGAGAAGGATATCTCTCGGTGTTTTTATATATATAATTAATAAATAATATATATATGCTAGTATTAGAATAAGTCAAAGATCATTTGAAAAATGCAAACCTTGGTATGTAAAAACTAATAAGAAACAAATATCTTGTTGTTGTAAAATGCATGTTCAAGTTCGTTATTATTATGATGTTTTTCGATATATATGTTGTACTTTACATACTAACTTGATTATGTAGGAATGTGGTGCATTGTCGAAAAATGTCATCTTGGATATTTTCACACTTAACTTGGGAATAATTAATGTTGAAATGAACTTAAGGTCACCTTAATCTAGTGTTGTAATGTGTTGTGCCCGTTAAAGCTAAATAAACCTAACTTTGCCTTAATTTAGTATTGTAAAGTGTATTTATTCACACCTTTACATTAAATTTAGGAGGCTTGTAAACTAAATGGACCTAATCTAGTGTTGTAATGTGCTGTACACATTCACATTGGATTTTGGGCCCTTCTAAGCTAAATAGACCCAATTTTCCTTAGTTTAATGTTTTAAAGTATATTTATCTACACTTTCACATTGGATTTTGGGCCCCCTTGCATTTATGACCTTAATATAGGCCCCTAAGAATCCCAAGGCATATTTTAACCAAAATCCTAACATAGACCTCATATAAACTTAATTTCTTCAATCCCCGACATTCTCTCTCTTCAAATAGGCCTTGTGGGACCCATACGCCACCTTGGGTGTATGAGTCCCATCCAAGTGGGACCCATATGCCACTGGTGGCGTATGAGTCCCATTTGGCCTATTTTTAAGGTTTTGAGCGGGAAAAACTGAGTTTTAATTTCAAATTTCATGTATGTTGGCCTCTGGGATCTAATACACATGATACTAGATGGATTACCTATATAAATGAGGTCTCAAATCATTATTTTCATTAAGCATTCATGATGTCAAGTCAAGCACTCAAGAGTTAGGAATTCCAAGACTTTACAAGATCATCAAGAGAGCATTCAAGATCATTTTTAAGGCATTCAAGGGTAGAATTCTTCATCAATTATTGCAGAAACTCAAGATCCATCACCATGTCAAGATTATCAAGCATCAATCATGTTATTGAGCTAGTTTTGTGATGTTGCATTCAAGATCAAAGGTCAAGAATTATTCTACACTTATCTCAAGATCTAGATCTACATCCTTCATGGTCATTCCATGTTAGATTACAAATTTACAAGGCATCATTCACAAGGCATCATTCAAGGTATCATTGTTCATGTTTCATGTCCCATGTTTCATGTCTCATGTCCTTGTTTCATTGTTTCATCATTTGGTTTAATTACCTAAAAGGGGTTTGACCAAGGCAAACCCCTATTCACTAACAATCAACAAGTTTTTATCCTCTTTACATGTGTGATTGCACATCTAGGTGTCTTGGAGCTTGAAGAACCCTTGAAGATTAGGTTACAAGCTTGTAGAAATTTGTTGAAGTTATCCCCTCACTTGTAAGGTTGTCATCTTCACTAAAAGGTCATCTACAAGTCTAAAATCAAGGTTTCAGATTCAAAAACAAAGTGGAACAGAAAAGCAGATGTTGAAGACCAAATTTAGACCTTAAAGTTCTAGAAAACCCTAATTGGACTCATACGCCAGTCCTGGCGTATGAGTCCCAGTTTAGGCCATTTTTCATATTTTTCTAGTTTTGAATACCCTTTCTCCAGAAACCTGTTTCAACATAGAAACCAAAATCTGGGACTGATACGCCCAGACTGGCATATGAGTCTCAGTAGGCCAAAATTTTAGGTTATTCAGCATTTCAGGTCTCCATTAAAGCTCTCAGGTTTTCAGGTACTCCTCTGTACTTTTCTAGTTTGTTGTTCTGATTTATTTGCATTTATAGGTCATTTATTCAAGTTTCATGCATCACTAGGTTTTGTCATTAGATCTTGCATATCATACATTTTTCCAAGCCCTAGCTTGGTGGTGAACCCCTCATTAATCCCTAAACATACCCTAGGAAATTCCCTTAGCAGATCTCTTTCTCCTATTCCCATCATTTGATTGAGATCTCTAGGGCATCCTTGAATGTGGAGCATAGAAAGCTTGTTTCCCTAGGTCCTAAACCCTTGGGGTGACAATTTTCTATCTTACATGTGGTACTAATATGCCACTTGAAATAATAAAGGAGTTTATATCAAGCTTGTTTTGTGAAAGATCTAATGGGAAATTATTTTATTTAAGTTCATGTATTTTTGGACAATGCACTGGTTGTGGCAGTATTTCTTAAGAGTTTGTATGCATGAAAGTGTTGAAAATTATTTTGGACAACAATTAGTGGATGTGAAAAGATTTAAGAATGTTGAATATTCTTTAAAAGATGGAAAAATTGGAAAGTGTGATTTAATTACAAAAAAATTTAGTGTACATGCATTCATATTAGAATTTAAGAGTAAGATTGTACCAAAATATGTCAAGCATTCTCAACATGCCTAATGGCTTGATGGAAAATTTTGTGCGTGTAGAAAAACATTTCTAGTTGGAACTATACTATGAGTGGTTGATTTTGTAGAAAACTATACTCTAGCTCCACAAGAGGAAATCTAATCACAATATTACAATTCAGTACAAGTGGCTATGTTTTTTCCTATTGTTTACAAACATGCAGATGATAGCACAAAGGATGATCATTTTTTTTTGAGAGAGTATCACTTTTATTTGAGTGACAACCGGTTACACTCGTCATAGTTTGTTCAATACCGTTTCAATATATTTTATACAAATTTAAGAGAAAGAGGAATCTAGATGACAAAACATCTCATATGGTCAGATAATTGTACGGGATAGCTCAAGAATGACCAAATGTTTTATTGGTTAAGTAGGGTTCACAAGGAACATAATGTCCAACATATGTGGAGTTTTTTCCAAGTTCGACATGGTAAAGGAGAACATGATGGAGCTGGTGCATGTGTTAAAAGAATTCTTACTAGAGAGCAATTGAAATTTGAGGATGCAGTAATATTTATAGATGCACGTGGGATTGTGGAATGGTGTAATACAATATTATCTACACCTAGATAAAGTGAGTACTCTATAGTTCACCGGTTCTTTTTGTTGGTTGAAGAAAACATTCTACCTAGACTTGATTGTGATACAATCATTGGATCTACTAAATGGCATTCATTTAAGAGTTTGAATGTAAGCACATGGACTATTTAGACAAGGGGTATTGCATGTTTTTGTCATTTTTGTATTTCAAGAGATTGGGAAGCATGTGAAAATATAGAATGGTTTGAAGAGTTGAAGAAAAGATCGTCGACACCTGCACAAGCACACAATCGATATGAAACAACAATTGAAGACAATGATCAAGTGTTTGCATTAAACGATTATGACGATTTTTTAGACCTTGTACAAGAAAGTAATTTAATTCAATTTATTTCACTTCTATTACTATTTTGTAATGCTTTTATTTATTTATATACATATGAATGGATGTATGTAGATTGGTCAAATTATATGGACACATGCAAGTTATTGAATCAAATTTTGTTTGCAGGACATGTGTATATTGTTGTTGCAGTTGAGGAGAATGAAGAGGAAACTAGATATTGGTTGGCTCGTTGTGTGGATACTAAACATAATGTTAATAGCACCTCAAGAAGATGATGACGGCTATCACTTTATCCAACAGGTTTGGACCGATCCCCTTAAGACATCCCCTTAAGAAAATTTTGATAACAAGTCTTTGATCCCCTTAAGAAAATCTTGAGAACTTATTTGATCCCCTTAAGAAAATTTTGAGAACTTATTTGATGATGGCTATCATTATCTAATAGGTTTTGTGGTGGTTGTTGGCACTTGGCTACGAAAATACTTAATAAGGAAGAATTATTTTCCTGCATTCGAAGATTATGAAACACATAAAAAGATTATACACTACTCACATTTGGTGGTGGCAACAAATATAAAACTAGTGAGATATCATGGAAGATCTACAAATAAAGAGATATGGACAATTTCTATGGAAGAGCATGAGAGAATCATAAATGTGTTGCAAAAAAGAGAGGACGTAGATGGTACAATGAAATAAGTAAACACAAGTAAATATAGTTTTAGTTGTATATTGTCCTTTTAAATACATTAAATACATGTTTTGATATTGTGTTATTAGTTGAAATTGATTTAAATTGTCCTTTTATATCCTTAAGTCATCATCACAAATTCATAACATACTTTGAGACAAAAAAGAGTCCATGCATATTCAACCTAGACAACATGGAATACTTGGAAAAAATAGGTAATTATTAGTTAAATTATATTTAAATACACGTTTTGATTATATATTGATATTTCTTGTACATTACTAGTTAAAATTGATTTATTATCCTTCTTTTGTATCCTTAATTCATCATCACATTAATCTCATACTTTGAAGCAACAAGGAGAGGATGCAGATTCAACCTACACACATGTATGGAATAATCTCATACTTTGAAACAAAAAGGAGAGGATGTGGATTCAACCTACACAAATGTGTGGAATACTTGTAAATATAGGTACAAGTTGTGTATATATATATAGTTTTATATAAATTAAAATACATTTTGATAATTTCATTGATATTGCTTGTATCATTTTGATATCAAGTGTATCATTTTGATATCAGGTGGCGTGAAGACTTGCTACATTCCCCACAATTTTTAGAATTTCTTGAGATGACATAGCCACATTTTGTAAACATTGTTTTGAGTTGGCATATATGTACATACACAATTACACATTTTGTACAAATTTGTATACATGTACATACACAATTATACTCTACACTTGTATATATCAAAATCAATATTCTATATATTTTGTTCATTAAATGTGCATGTTTTCCTACTTTGAAACTTTAAATTTGATTGTATAATCACTAAATATCATGTATATTATTGTTAAACTTGGTTGCCTTGGGCAACTTCACCAAATTTTGAGAACTTATTTGATCCCCTTAAGACATCATACTAGGACCCCTTAATACATCCTATTAGGACTCCTTAAGACATCCTATTAGGACCCCTTAAGACATCCTATTACAACATAAATTAAATTAACATTGACACTATTTAAATTGTATAGAATGTGATTGTTATGATGAGTCATCATGAATTCTAATACTTTATTATATCAATTACAATTAAATATGAGACATGTACTTTGAAGTATTTGATCCCCTTAAGATGTTCTATTAGGACATATCCTAAATATTTATACTTAATTATATCATATGATGAGTCACCCTAAAGTCTAATACTTAATTATATCAATTGTGATCCAACATGAGACATGTACTTTGAATTCGTTTATCCCCTTAAGACATCCTATTATGACATAAATTATATTAACATTAACAGTATTTTTGTTTAACTTATGTGATTGTTATGATGAGTCATCCTAAATTCTAAATTGTTACTTAACTATATCAATTGTGATTAAATATGCAACATATACTTTGAAGTATTTGATCCACTTAAGCAATTTTTTGAGAAATTCTTTGATCCCCTTAAGCAATTGTAGCGATTAAATATGAGACATGTACTTTGAAGTATTTGATCCCCTTAAGTAAATTTTTAGAACTTCTTTGATAAGTTAATGCCTTGACTATGAATCACTAAATTTGTAAAGTACAAATATGTCCTATCAATTTCATATTAATTTCACATAAAATGCATAAATGCACATGTGTAAATTACTATTTAACAATAATAGACCATAAAATACCTAAATCAATAAAGTCCATGAGAATACAGCCCATCAAATAAAGTCCAACCTAGATGACTTGAATCACTTTGTACAAGAGAAAGAAAGATGAAATCAGATGTAAGACAATTATAAATGATTTAATGACAATTTAATTTATAATTTATCATAAAATTAAATTACCATGTGAGACTACTATGTACGCTCTAGTGCACCTAACTTGTCTCTACATGCTCTTAATTAATCTACATACAAGAGAAAGAAAGTTGAAATTAGATGTAAGACAATTAAAAATGTTTTAATTCAATTTAATTTATAATTTATCATATTTAAATTGTACTGTAAAGGGTTGTTGTGCATCCTCTATTCCAAGACCTGTCTCTATATGCTCAGCTATAGGACATGTCTCATTCTATAAAAGAAAAAGAATTTAACATGTATGAGCATATATATATTCAATTTTAAATTTAATTCAAGTTATTCACAATGTATAATTTGTAATTGACTTTAAATATAATCAAAAATTTAAATTACCATATGAGGCTACTCTGCATGTCCTGGTTGAGGTGGTGTGACCTCATCAAGGCAGAAAGTGGCACTAACAAAGTCTTACAAGGTCAAATTTAAAGCACATGTGTACTTGAATTAGGTTAAAATATATATATTCAAGTGTGCACACATTGTGTAGAATTTTTTTAAACAACCTGAAAGTCAAATGTCTCCTGAGTTGCCACCACATCAAATGTGTGTCTAATCCCCATTCTCATGGTTGTGTCAACCTACATATATAGACATAATGCTTATAATATTTACTTGTACATGCACGTTTGATGCAAGGGCATCGCTCTCCATCAAAATTTGGTTTGTATTTTGGGGTTTTTGTTGTGTTTTTGGTGTTTTTTGTAGCTTCCTATCACAATGCAGTTTTCCTGTCGCAAAGATGGAGAAGTTCCTGTCGCCTAAGGGACAGGAACCCATAGCAACAAGAGGATGGTTTTTTTTCCAAACCGGATAGTAAACGTGTCAGTTTGGGGTGTTCGATAGTGGTTTAGTTGTCAAGTCGATTTAGTTGTGTCGATTGGTTGCTTGATGGTTAGCTTGATTGTTTTGAGTGGCAATTCATTTCCTAGAATATATGTGGAATGGTGGTGAGAAGGAAGTTGGACAATGTGGCTATAGAATGTGTTATGAGGAGAAATCGATCGCATCTGTTAGTGGAGACGGTTAAGGAATCCAGAAGGCGCAACCATTAGAAGACTGGCATTGAAATCAAAGGAAGAGGTTGAAGATTTAAAGGGTCGGTTAAGAAGTTGAAGGCAACTGACAATGAATGGGATGCAAGGGCAAGGCGGGAAGTGAGGAGGCTGAATAGATTTAGGTCATTATCAAGAGTTGGCGAGGGAATCAAGAGTGGTCAAGGTCAGAAGGCAAGGATAGAGAGCAGCCATGAGAGTAGAATGAGGAGGAAAGAGGTGGGTGGAAAAGTATGGTGTGAGTGAACCATTATCTCTGAGCTATTTTATATAATTTTTGTTGTGTATCCATGGCAGCATAATTTGAGGTATTGGATAAAGATTAACAAAGAATGTATAGCTTGTTGTTATGTTTTAAGGAATTTTGTGTTATCATTTCTTAATTTAATTTGGTATTTGTTCGATTGAGAGTGAGAGAACCACCAAATTGGTTCCAGATTATACGTGTTTTGAATCTCGTCCATCAAATGGTATCAGAGCGTAGAAGGTTTTGAGTGCTGAGTAGATCGCCGAAGTGAAGCAACTTAGCCAGGACCTACGAGTTGTGAAGAGAAAGAATGTGTGACTGTAGATTACTGAGAGAGTGGCAAAGGATTGCAAGAGACAAAAGGATGGGGATTGATGTTCGAGGACTCGTAAGAATACCATCTTGGGATAGATATTGGAATGGCGTGGAGAGTAGAAAACTCTATGGGAAATTGCAAGTAATTGTAGACCGTATGGATGAGTTAGAAAAATATTATTTTCCTAAACCTATTGTGATTGCAGGAAATCTGAAAGGATCCAAGGAAAGAGAACCTATAGTGGAGCCAAGTTATGGGGAAGACATTACAATTATGAAAAATGTTAATAATGGAGAAAATCATGCCTTTAATTCTGAAGATGAACAATTTATGGAAGAGAGCAAGGATGAAAGTGGAATGAGTCTAGTCACAAAAGTTGAAATTGAGGATGCAAGCAAGGATGATTTAATGATGCAACTTTTGGAGATAGAAGCGAAGTGGTTGGAAATTTTGAATAGAGACGATGTTGGAGCAGTGAGGGAAAATGAAATAGTTGCAACAGAAGAACCAACAAATGGTGTGGACATAGATGATTATTTGGAACTAGATAATATCACAACAATGAAGATCCAGAAGGTAATTTCTTTTACACATGAGGAGGCAAAGGTTGATAATCTTGTTCATGGAGATGGCAACTATAATGAATATGTAGAGATATATGTGGTTGCAAAAGAGAATACACAGTTCATTTTGAATGATGAAAGTGTAGACTTGATAAAAGAAATTGTAGCAGAAGGAAAAGTAATTGATGGAGATGTAAATGATTTAATGGTTCAAGTTGCAGCAGTAAAGATCTAGGAAGTAGTTTTTTTTTCATTTGAGTTGATGCTAGTAGGAGACTGTGAAGATGAGACAGCATGGGGGAATTTGTAGTTAATAAAGAGAATCGGAGGAGGAATTATGCACAAAGGGAAAGGAGCCAACAAATGTAGACATCAAAACTTTAAAGGCAACAATGCAAGTATGGCAATGCAAAATTGAGGAGGCTAAATAATTGGAAGGTGAGGAAAAAGAAATTGAAGTTGAAAGTTGACATTGTAGACTCCATGTGCAGGAGCACATGATTTCTTAGTCACCTAGGGAGTCTAATGCAGGGGCATCGCTCTCCATCAAATTTTGGTTTGTGTTTAAGGGTTTTTGTTGTGTTTTTGGTGTTTGTCGCATCTTCCTGTTACAATGCAGTTTTCCTGTCGCAAAGATGGAGAAGTTCATGTCGCTCGAGGGATAGGAACCCATAGCAACAAGAGGATGGTTTTTTTTCCAAACCCGATAGTAAACGTGCCAGTTTGGGGTGTTCGATAGTGGTTCAATTGTCGACTCGATTCAATTGTTTCAATTGGTTGCTTGATGCTTAGCTTGATTGTTTTGAGTGGAAATCCATTTCCTAGAATAGATGTAGAATGGTGGTGAGAAGGCAGTTGGACAGTGCAGCTATAAAGGAATGTGTTATGGGGAGAAATCGATGGCATCTGTTGGTGGAGATAATTAAGGAATCTAGAAGGCACGACCGTTAGAAGACTGGCATTGAAATCAAAGGAAGGGGTCAAATATTTAAAGGGTCAATTAAGAAGTTGAAGGTGGTCGACAATGAATGGGATGTAGCAGCAAGATGGGAAGTGAGGAGGCCGAATATTTTTAGGAGGCTGTTATCAAGAGTTGGCAAGGGAATCAAGAGTGGTCGAGGCTGGAAGGCAAGGATAGAGAGTGGCCATGAGAGTGGAATGAGGAGGAAAGAGGTGGGAAAAAAAGTATGGTGTGAGCGAACCGTTATCTCTGAGTTCTTTTATATAATTTTTGTTGTGTATCCATGTCAGCCTAATTTGAGGCATTGAATAAAGATTAACAAAGAATGTATAGCTTGTTGTTCTATTTTAATGCATTTTGTGTTATAATTTCTTCATTTAATTTGGTATCTATTCAATTGAGAGTGAGATAGAACCACTAAATTGGTTCCAGATTGTGTGTGTTTTGAATCTCGTCCATCAACATTTGATATATAGTGAATTCAAAATACAAAATTGTAAGTATAGTAACTTTAAATAATTTACAATATACATGTACCTGCACCACATGCGAGACGCCTGACAATGGAGGAGCGTTCGACAACCCCTCAAGTGGAATCAACATGGAAGTCAATTGACTCCCCTGAACCAACATAAATATTTAAAACATATGTTCATGATTGAATTACAAATTAAAAAGTCAAGATAAAAAATTATTTCATGTTATTTAAAATATTAAAATTAAAATACCCCATAAGGGTTACTAACTTGCACTAGTGTCGACATATAAACTTGAGGAGTAGATGATTCCCCTATGGTTAGTGCCATCTACACCAAACAAATTGATTGTTAAAACATTGTAAATTTTTTTGACATATATGTTCATTAAAAACATGTGTGCTTAAAAATTTCTTATAAATTCAACATGTACATGCATATTTATACCAGTGTCGAACTGTTTGCATGGTGATGCTCTATAATAAGAAAATCAACATATGAACTGATGTGACCAGATTCTCCACCAAAAACTCCATGTCCACTCAAACTAGGTGTAGCTTGATTAGGTCAAAAGCATACCTAATGGCAACTGGTACATACGTGGGGTTTCAAAGCTCGTGGAGTGGTACTAGGACCAGCTCCATAGAATGCTCCTCCATGGTTACGGTATCTAGGCTCCCCAGTTGTCATCACAGAAGTATGCTCTTCAAGGTTTCCTACGAGCGTACTCAAAGATCCTAATGTGGATACCACCGAACGATGATGTACAAGTGTAGGAATGATAGGAGCAAGAGGATCTACAAGAGGTTGGGCATGCACGGGGAATTGGGGATCAACTTGTTCCCCTAACCTTTGTTGTGGCATGTCGCCACCAACACCCTAAAATGATTTAAAATCAAAATAATTGGGATTTTTCCCCAAAAAAAACTATGCATATAATTTCCTCAAAAAGTATAAAGGGACCTCCAAATTAGCATGTGGTGGATGGTCAAATACCATCCACCATCCCTCCCAAAAATGTGCAGTCATTTGTGGATGTATGCACCACCTCATCGATATTCTAGGTTTATTTGCGGGAATGTGTAGGTTAGTGATAGGGTTGACAAAAAAAGGTGCAAGATGTCCTTTTGTTATTTTCAAGTCCAAAATTTGTTTATAGGAGAGACCATCTGAATAAAATTTGCATCTCCTCTTACCATCGCTGATGCCTATCTAATTCCACATCAATGGGCCTAATGGCATCAACAACGTTTTGCATCGCAGATGCAAAATACTCACGTGTGGTGGAATCAATGCTTCATTTTGAATAGCATTGATTTGATTCTAAATGGATGCAACATTGTCATTGATTTGTGATCACAAGTGAGCCTCATCGGATCCTGGAGGTGGTGGAGGGGGAGGCAGAGGGGGAGGTGGAGGTGGAGGTTGTTGAGGAGGTGGATTAAGGATATCATCAATATCAAATTGATCCATGATATATATAAATGAACCTGCATTAAATTATACAAAATTAACAAACAAGTAGAAAATTACAAGAAATAGTTAATTTTAAACGTACATTCATTTTTTTTTAAATAGGATACATACACATACATACATACATTGATTCAACTTAAGCATGTACATACAAAATTTCAAAATTTAAGATCTAACTATGTAATTTTAATACATGTACATACTAAAAAATAAGCTTAAAACATACACAAAAAGCTCATTTATGTCTAAGGCATGTGAATGAAAAAATAAATAATTTTTAATGTGATGTGAAATCTCATTAAAAGTCACATTAATTTATTAGGATAAATTATGATGGCTTAAGGGGTCCTCGTAGGATAGCTTAAGGGGTCATAATAGGATGGCTTAAGGGGATCTATGAATTAAGGTCCTAGGAGAAAATGATGGCTTAAGGGGATAAAATTTTGTGAAGTTTCCCAAGGAAACCAAATTTCATTAAGTTAAAATTATACTATTTTTTAAAATGTACATTTAGGAGACCTAATTAATAACATACAACGGCTTAGAAAGAGTCCTAAGTATCTAGTTTTAAAGGAATATATGGCTTAACTATCCTAGGACAAAATGATGGCTTTAGGATTTATGGTTTAAGGTTTAGGGTTTAAGGTTTAATCCCCTTAAACCATTTTCTTAAAAATCCCCTTAAACCATTCAATATAAATGACTTAATTAAATACAAATGAAAAAATCCCAAAGACTCATTTATGTCTAAGGCATGTTACAAATGAAAAAATAAATAATTGTTAATGTGATGTGAAATCTCATTAAAAATTACATTAAATTAGGAGAAATTATGATGGCTTAAGGGGTCGTAATAGGATGTCTTAAGGATGAATGAAGGTCCTAGGACAAGATGATGGCTTAAGGGGATAAAATTTGGTGAAGTTGCCCAAGGCAACCAAATTTCATTAAGTTAATATATATTATTTTTTAAAATATACATTTAAACGATGTAATTAATAATATATGATGGCTTTTAAGGGGTCCTGAGTAGGGGATCTATGGCTTAATTTTATTAGGACAAAATGATGGATTTAGGGTTTAGGATTTAATCACCTTAAACCATTTTCTTAAAAATCCCCTTTTAAACCATATTTAAATATATAAAGTAAGTTAAATATATAAAGTAAGGAGTTGTTCTGATTCAAATATCTATATAAAAATTAATTATGATAACATTGTGATAGTAGTTTTTTATGTTGATGGTCATGTTATCATCAATATTGAATCCAAATAAATTCAAAACAAACTAAGTGTATCAAAACAATTCTAAGTATCACAAACTAAGTATATCAAAACAATTCTAAAAAATTTCAAAATTTGTGAATGTAATCCATCATAGATATGTACCTCTAAAAATTAGAATTAAAAAAAAAAAAACCAATTAAAAAGTCAATAAAATATTAATTAATAGATTATTTAATATTTCTTACTGAATTTTTGTCTCATCATTAAACTATTATATTCATAAATTCAACACTAAAAATATCCATGCAACCAAATTCTTTATAAAATATCCATCCAAGGTCAGATTCTTTATAAAAATAAGATCATTGTCAGTGTGAACTGTAAAATTCAATAAGATCATTGTCTTAATAAAGTGTTGCATCTCTTCATTTCTTTGTGTTTTCCTTTTCAAATAGGGTTTCCTCCTCTCCTCTATCCATCATTGATGCTCGTCTAAGTCCACATTAATGGACCTAAGAGCATCAACAACATTTTGCATCGTAGATGCAAAACACCTCAAATCTGGTGGAATACATTCTTCATTCTAAATAGCATTGATTTGAATTTGAATGGATCTAACATTCACATCAATCTATGCTGGAAAGCAAGCACCATTGGATGTAGGTGGTGGAGGTGGGGGGTTATGAGATGGAGTGGGTGGAGCTAGAGGTGCAGGTGGAGGGGGTGGAGATGGAGGGCATGGAGGTGGATTATGAATATCGTCAATATTGAATTGATCCATGATCTAGATATAAGTGAACCTAAATTAAATTTGTAATTTCAAAATGTAAGATACATGTTTAAATATCCCCTTAAACCATTCAATATAAATGAACTAATTCAATACAAATGAAAAACTTTCTAAAGCTCATTTATGTCTAACACATGTAAATGAAAAAAAAATGTTAATGTGATGTGAAATCTCATTAAAAATTGCATTAAATTAGGAGAAATCATGATGGCTTAAGGGGATCTATGAATTAAGGTCCTAGGAAAAAATTCTTAGTGGTTGAGCTACTCATGATATAACTACAATGTTAGTTGCATTTTCAAAAATAAAGGGCTTCCAAAATGAGTTCCTTACAAATAATGGACTTGCTAGAACCTGAAAATGTTGAAGCTTGAGTGGCCCTTGGAATAATGGACTTGCAAGTTAGTGAAAAATCTATTGTTCATGAAGGAACATGGAAAATATGCGTAGAGCCTTTGAATTATACCTGTACTGTGCAATGGCATTGAATCATTTAGCAAACCCTTTTTTCTTCATAGAACAAAATTTTCTTGTGGAATAGTTGATTGAGATAACTCTTGTTTCAACTGACCACCCTCTCATGAAATCTCATTCTTATTATAATCTTGCATGATCTTATCATGAGAAGCCTTCATCCTCCCCTTCCATGAGAAGCCTCTCTTGAAATGTTTGAGGCCTTAACACCCCTAACAAGAGGAAGGTGGTCTTTAACTTCCTCATATCTTCCCTTACAGATGTGACTATTTTCTAGGAAACCAGGTTGTTTGATGAGTATACTTTTGGTCTTCTTTCTTTAATGGGAAGGCTCTAGTCTATAGTTTAATCACTAAATATTGAATGTATATTATTGTTAAATTTGGTTGCCTTGGGAAACTTCACCAAATTTTGAGAACTTCTTTGATCCCCTTAAGACATGTCGTATTAGGACCCCTTATTACATCGGTTTAGGGTTTAGGGTAATAGGATTCCTTAAGGGGGTCAATTTTTTTGATTCATCACATATGCAAGAACATTAGTTTATGAATGTTTTTGAATTTATGAATAGTTATCTATTTCCTTAGATAACTTTTGTGATCAAGGAATTAAGCACACAACTATAAATTAGCCCACTTTTGGCAATTTAGGATAGTATCTATGGTCTACCCTTGAATTTATAAAAACGTGTATATTTAGAGAAAATTAAAATGTGTCTTGACAAGTTGTTGGAGCTAGATATTAAAATAGTTATTGAATCCTTGATTAGTATTGGTAATTTCTATTGCTTCCCTAATTGTCTTCAAAGTATATGAATAAAAGGATTATTTGTAATGCAATCACCTATGGAAGGAGAAAGGTATTTCTTTATGGGGGAGAAAGTGATTGAATTAACCTCAGCATAATCATATGAAGAGGTGCAACACAATTCATTTCAAATAGATTAAATATTTTATTTAGATATATTATAAATTTATTACACACTCATGGATGTATATAAATTATAACTTTTATTTAATTTTTTTTAGACTACAGGAATCGGTTGGGTATATGTCCACCTATAAACTGTAGTGCACTTGGTAAAAAAATTTCATGTGACCGGTGATGTTGGCACGACATGCCCTCTGGTAGCACGGGGATGGTGGGGAGGCTAGACCTCATGACCTCTTGCCTGCAATAGGATGCTTTAGCCAATCGAGCTAGGCCCACCGCCCCTTTTATTTAAAATATTTTTATTTTATCTACATTTTTTAATTTAATTTTTACTTTTATATCTATTTAAGATAACACTTGGATGAAATCAATCCAACCTAAGATAAATCAATCCTCTATCTCCCTTAGATCCCAAAGGGTTTCTTTCTCATTAGTTTTCTTTTAGCTTCAACTCATGAGTTTATTTAGAATAATGGACCCCAATTTCATGGTAGATATGGATTAATTTTAAGTCATTGGAAACCATTCTTAAATTTTTGATTGACTCTCGATCACTAATGTCACTATTTGGATAGTGTTTTGAAATGTTCCTTGCATATATTCCATGATGGGTTTGTTGCAATCCTCATCATTTAACTTATCAATCCAAGGTGGTGTGCATGGTTGTATGCAAAAGAGAATGGAGAAAACTTGCTTGACAGTCTATTCTACAATCAAACTTACAGAAATTAAACCTATTTTGGAGAACACTTGCATAAAAGGAAAGTTGTATAAAATGAAATTAATATAAGGCACACTTGCATGAATTTAAAATGCTAAACTACTTCACACTTTATTGGAAATGAAAATCTTGCTTGAATTCAAATTTACTCTAAAAATTTTGGAAATACATTGCTTGAAATGAAACTAGAAACTATCATATTTCCTTAGGCCAAAACAAGCCTTTCTAATCCCTCCTTTTGATTCCTTAATTACAATGTATTTATAGAATTCTAAAAGATGAGCCTCGTATTTGTTTAACAACTTGCTAGAAAATAGGAATATGTGTGGAGAAATAAAGGATAAAAAGTCAATCTCTTTTGGTCCAAAACAATAATCCCTATTTTTCAACCCTTTAAACTACTCCAAAAATGTGTTGAAGAATCCTTCCTTTGACCTCTTCTATCATTAAAACTCTTAAATCTGCTCCTATACGCTCTCAATTGCTCATAAATTGGGTTCAACAGTCCCCTAGATATTTGCAATTGCCCCTATATTCTCTCAACTTTTTTCCAAGTCACTCCAATTTCCTTTAATGCTTGAAACTATTGTCCCTTTACTACTCAACATCTTCATAAATGCTATCATACTTAGTTCCAGAAATTTTGGAGCATAGAAGTAAGCAAATGAATAAGTTCCAACAATTTCGAAGCATGGAAGCAAACAAATTATGCCGCATGGACTGGTGAAGTTTTCTCTCAAACCAAAAACTAGGTTTTTGTGAAATTTAATGGGTTTTTATGCCTTCTTGCCTCCAAATTTCTATCCAAAAATCTCAAGAACCCAGATCGTAATTTTTAAGATATGATGAAATATTTGACTGTTGCACTGAAAATCTCTTACTTTCCTCATCATGCTTAGTCTTGATAAATTTCATAATTAAGAAAAATACATGCTTTTATTTGGCTAATAGATGAGACATTTTTTTGTCTCATTGTGCCAATAGACAAAATGGTTCAATTGTTGGCTAAGAAGGTGGGAGGTTTTTAGTCTAAATTCAACTTTTATCTTCAACAAGTTATATTGATTAGTTTGATTCCAAATTGATTGATTTGATCAAATTTTAGTTGAACCTTGTGATTTTTTAAACCTAAATCATAAACCTGAGGTTCAAGGATTACTCCAGTAGAAAACTATATGTATGTTAATATGTTAGAGACTAGGTGTTTGTTAATATGCAAATATATAATTAATAAATAAAATGTTGAACTTGATGAATATATACATAATCCTGTAATGAAAATGTTATAGAGTCCAATAATATAGAAAGTCACAATATAAATTTATTTAATTAATCTATACACCTCAATGGTAATAAATAAGAACATAATTGGAAAGTATGAAAACATCCCAAGAATATACAAATCCACATATATGAATCCTAAAGACGTGATCCATACAACTTGATGGTAATTTACAAAAATAGCATCATTAGTAAGAATGATATAGTATATAAAATACAAAATGTGTATCAAAATGAGGTACAAATTCCTAAAGCCTTATAATATGTACAAAATTGGGTTATTAAAGGTATCTAAGATCTAGGGGGTCTCTAATTATGTAATCATTATCTACGATAGATCTTGTTAGGTGTTGAAAGTCCTTGTATAGTTCTTTGTCAAAGAACATCTCACTAACATTAGAGTTAAATTGAGTAGAGAAAATGTTATGATTGATTTGTTTGTATTCATATTATCTAGCCACTACACATTCATAGAAGTTGGTCTAGGGTACATGTCCAAATTACCAATAATGACAAGATTTTGAATGTGACAAAATAAGGTCCTCTAATAGGTGTCTTAAACTATTATAGAATACTTGGTGAACTTTTTTCTCACCTAGTAGATGAGAAGGAAGTTTCTCTATGTTTCTTGAGGATGTGGTTATATATACATATACCTATACTTACAAAAAGATATATACATATGCCTATATACATATCTACATATATACAAATACACATACTTACATGTACATACATACATACATATGTACGTACATGTACATACATATACGCATGTACATACATACATACATACATACATATATTGTATACATGCATACATACATTCTTAATTATATGTATACATGCATATATGTAGGTATGTATGTATGTATGCATGTACATGTGTATATGTATGTACATGTGTGTATGTATGTATGTATTTAATATTCAATGACAAAAAGATATATACATATCTACATATATACAAATACACATACTTACATACATAATACATACATACATGTACATACATACATATACACATGTACATACATATGCATGTATGTACATGTGTATATGTATGTATGTACATATGTATGTATGTATGTATGCATGTATATATGTATGTATATATAAGAATGTATGTATGTACATGTATATATGTATTTTGAAACCATCTTTCAATGGTTTCAAAATAGCTAAATTAAGGGTTTTTATTTCATATTTTAGAGTTGAAAAATATATACATACATACATATGTACATAGATATATACATATATACATACATACATATATACATACATATCTACATATATACAAATATACATACCTATTGTGAACACCAAACCTGCACAAACTAACATAGCATCAACAAAACATTGTCAAACATGTTAGAAATCAAATCCAATGTCCCCTATGAAATTCTTTAACCAAAATCACTAGAAAACATGAAGTAACAAGAAAACTAACAAAGTAAAGAATGCAATCTAAATAAAATCAGATAAACCTCCATCCCATAGAGGGATTGGTGCTCCTTTGATGTGGAAAGAAGCCCTTTCCCAATCCCTTTGATAAGCTTGATGAAGTGTATATGATCTAAGTGTAAAATTGACTATAATCTAGCTAAAATGCTTGAAAATGATGAAAAGCTATGGAGCGAAATGCCTATAATGATAATGCTCTAAGTTGTGGATCCATATTATGAAAAGGATGCCTCTATTTATAGAAGCCAAGGATTGAAGAATGGAGGAAATTGGTGATTGTGGGATAAAATGAGAGCCAATGAGAATGTGCCAAGTGTCACAATTCCATTGTTTGAGGGTGGAGCACATTTTGGGAAATGTGTGAGTGGAGGGGAATGGAAGAGAAGTAAATGTTGTTGGTTGAGAATTTGAAATTAGTGTAAGAGGAATTGAATGAGATTTGAGAGGATGTAAGAGGATTTGAAAGGTTGTAAGAGAATTTATTGCAAATGTAAGAGGATGTGATAGGTTTTTAAAAACCTTTGGGAATGAGAGGTTGTTGAGAGGAATATTCCTCAGAATATGCCTTTGTGAGGATAATTGAGGTAATTAGATAATTAGAATAAATTGATTTTACATGCAACCTGGTTAGTTGACCATGGTTGATTTAACTTTTGGGGGAGTTAAAAGCTAGAGGATTTGATAATGATGATTAGAAAGTTGATTTAGGATTAATTAATCCAAAATTAATTAATTAAAGTGAATTAGGAGATGTGACATTTGATTTGATTGATTTTTAATCAAATGAGACGATTAAGAGAGGAAAATAATTTGATTTAATTAAATAAAATGAATAATTAGTTAGAAGAAGGGTGAATTAATCCAATAAATTTAATTATTTGATTAATAGCTGAATTTGTTGAATTTAATTAAATAATGTTGATTATTCAATTAAATGGTTATTTCAAAGTGATTTAGGAAGAAACAGTGTTAATTTATCAGAATCAAATGCATAGTATCAATCAAGATATTTTACGTGTCTACATTTTTCCCCTCTTTGAAGTGAGGTACATGTTGCATCGGTTCAAAGAATAACACTGTCATGATTAAAATTCAAAACTTTTATAATTTTTTCAAATGGCTCCCTGCTGCCCTAGCGGAAGGAATTACGTTGCTACACTACCCCCTCGAGAGATCGAGCGAAAATTGCAAAATTTGGTCGAGCTTACAAAAAAGATTCAAGATCAGTTCAGCTCAGAGAGGACTGGAAAGCTCAAATGTTTGATGTAGACAAATTTGATGATGTAAAGACAGTGATCGGCCATGGTTAGCCTCATGTATATTTTGATATATCACACATATTCAACACTTGGATAGAATTTTTAGTAAAGATATAAGAATAAGAAGAATGAGAGGGATCAACCCTTGATTTTGAGAAGATGCAAAAGTCCAACAAGTCAATGAGTCATCGAGACTTTATTAGATATGATGATGAATGATGATGTATTGCTTATCAAGGGATTGGGGACGTAAAGAGCATTACTTTCCTTATTTTTTATAACACACATAGATACGATGCATCAAGGTATAGACAACCAGGATGATGTGGTATATAGTGCTATGGACTTTGACTTGACAAACAGATGGAGTATTTTTGTTCACACCTAACATATGAAACCTTATTAGGATGTACTTCAGATATTTCAAAAATCTCGAACCAAAACATAGGAAGGAAAAACGTTCCTATGTAATAGTCAACAAGACATCCAAAACACCCTCCCTACAAACCGAACAAAATTAGCATGATCAAGGTTATATTACAAGAATATTCAATAAGCACAACAGATAAAAGATAATGATCAATGCCCCATTCCTCTCTCTCTAAATCATTTTGATTAGACATCATCAAGAGGTCATTGGGATGAGCACAATAAGATAAATCAAAAGAAAATATCAAGAACACAAACAAGTCAATGTTCTTCATACCTCTAGCCTAAAGGATGTGTTTTGTTTAGGATAAGTATCCAAAATTTTTTGCCAATAGATAATGCCCATTGTAGGAAGGATGCATCCTAGGACATGTTAGTGAATGGTGGAAAGTTGATAGGTTGTTTGAAAGGCTGTTGATATGAGGTCGATTGACATGTTTGCAAATGATCAAGAGTTTGATTTTGTATTTAAAAGTTTGTTGTTTCGATTTTCATTTTGTGTTTGAAGTTTTCTTTTGTTGATTGTTGTGGTTGTTCTATTTGTTTTTCCAAAGGGTGGAGATGACGACTGATTTATTATGGATGAGATTATTGTGGATGAAAGCGAAATGGGACTGATGGATTTTTTTTTCAAATATTTGGATTTTTTTGGTATTTTGAAATGTTTTGAGGTTGTTTTTGGGTTTTCTAAGATTTTACGAATGTTTTGATTTTCAAATTTTCTAATGCTTTTGGGTTTTCTGAGATTTTGACCAAGGACCTAACCTAAGGACCTATCCTAGGGACCTTGGGACTGATCAAAGATTAGCCTTTCCTACGTTATACACGTAGAGACCATGTAGTTCGACTGACACAGACTTATTTATTGATGAGAATATGAACATATGGATTGTCAGTTTATTATGGAAGACTCCTAAAGGACTGGCCTAATGTGTCTCAGGGGCTAATCAAAGATTAGCCTTGCCTACGTTTAAGCTCAGAGACAATGTAGTTTAGATACAATGTTTTTGACGTTTTCTGACTTTTTGACCTATTTTTGGATTTTGATATGTTTTGGATGTTTTTGTATTTTTTGATTTTAACAATTTGGATATGGATATGTGTGATGATATCAGTGATCTGTTTGAGATTTTTTTGAAAATCAAGCTAGGTTTGATTGATCGGATTGATGGATTAATGATGATAACATCGTTGAGGATACAACAATGCAAGGATAGTGTTAAGAAACATGAGGACTGGGAAAGATATCTTGAGATGATGATGGATTGATTGGATTTAATTGATTAATATTTTGAAGATCAGTTTGGAACAAAATTTGTTTGAATGATTTGATGTGATGTTGAAGTGTAAATTAGATGCAACTAATATTTGATTGTTTGGATTGATGTTCGATGAAAGATAAAGCTTGATAAGGAACATCTTCTTGTCAAAATGTGACATGGGCTAGTGATTTGGATTTTGGATCACAAATGCTTTGACCAATTTGATTTCACATTTTGTCAATGTTTGGATCACCACATAATTTGGAAGATATAGATCAAGATTTTATTTCCAAAGCAATATGTAAATATATGCCCCCAGTGTCTAGCAATGTATGGAATGTCATGGGTGGATGCTTGGATAGATGTATGGATGGAGGGATATGGTAAGCATGCACAGGATGCCAAGGATTATCTTGTGATAAGATAAGGTGTTTGAATAAAGAATTCTCATTGGATAATGCTTCATGGATCAGATAATGTTGGATAAGATAGGATCAATGAAAATGATCCATGTCAAGATATTTACCATAAGCAAGTGTAGAGTGTACACCAAACTTTCATCAAGATCAAGATAATTTGGAAGATGGATGTAGATGGATGAAAATGGATTGGATAAATGGTTCATGGATGAATGGTTTTATTATGGATAATATGGATGGAATGTTGAATTTTTGATGGATGAGATAAGATGCTTTCACCTGAATTAGCACATGCAGATGCTCGATTCAACACATGACACATGTTTTCTAGGTTTTCATCATGGTACTTGCCCAAAGCGCCACCCATGCAGTTTTCACTGGAGGACGATTTTTATCTTTACTATTTTCATGATTTTTTTATTTTTTGTGAAAGATTTTAAGCTCATGTTGAACCTCCTGGTGGTATCAATGTAGATGCCTCTTTCATAATGTGCCATCAATATCCTGCTTGAAGAAGCTTCTTTGCCAAGATACATGCACTTGAATACAACTTTTGGGATTCTTGATCTACTTTGTTGATACCAAAGTTAACTTTGTCTTTATGCACACATCGCAATAGAATGCCTTTTGGATCCTTATGATGAAGGTTTGTTGCCAATACATGGTCAATATGAGAATTGGATATCATGCATGGTAAAACGGATGATGGAGTGTGTTTAAGAATAAAGATGGATTGGTTGATAGTTTGGAACCTTTGACTCTCCAAACTTGGAAAGATGAGCAATGATGGGTGGATACAAAATTTTGCTTGGAATTAGGACCAACTGCTTGATATACTTTGTACATTGCTTGAGAAGTCTGTTGTTTCCTTTGTGGACATCTTTGATGGATACTTTTCCATTTCTTATTTTTCCCCATAGTTTCTTTGAATAATGTAGTTTTCAATAGGGATAATATTTCTTTGTATTCTTTTGTATCCACTTGTATTTGATTTTTCATTTATTCTTTACTACTTCTTTTCCTTTAATAACATTCTTTTTGCTTTGATTCAAATCTTTCCTTTGATGTTGGTCCCAATTTTTGGATGGGGTGATGGGTGGATGAAGATTCGTGGCATGGCTGGTTGTAGTATTGGCATTAGTTTCACCATAAGGACTCTTCGTGCTCCCTATGTTGATGCTTGCACTAAATAAAATTTCCCCCAGTATTTTAGAGGTATCACTGATATGTTTAAATCCCTTAATTGTAGAATAACCAAGACCTTGATGCTTAGGATTTCCAATAATCTGCATTGGTTCTAGGATACCCTGTTCATGTAAGCCTAATCCTTTTCCTTGATAATTCATTTGTTGAAAAAAAATATTTACAATAGGATATGATTTACCTTGGAAACGAGGTGCTACTCCTTCTCTACTCTATTGTGGATCTTCAAAGGTGATAGCTTCTTCATTGATAAGATAGATTGCCTTAAAAAAGGTAAGTGATCCAAGTTTATAAGTGATAGGAGTCTCCATAAGTGGGATAACTTCCCAATTCATATCTTTGGCTTGATCTTGTGAAATATCAAATTTTAATGCTTCTTCAAGAGGTGTTGATGATTCGCTGTCCACGTAAAAGTCTCCCTCATGATTCATTTTTGATATGCCTTCACAAGATGTTTCTGATTCACAACTTCTGTAGAAGCCTTCTTCATGACCCATTTCTGATATGTCTCTATATTTTTCTATATCTTGATCATGTGTACAAATGTTAAGAGTACGAGACTCTTGTTCCTTGGTAATGATATCAAGAGTATGAGACTCTTGTTTTGAATGAAGAACATCTACATGTCCATTAGGAGTAAGCATCTCATGGGTAGATGGAGGAATATGTTCTATATGGATATGATCATCATTTGTGACATCTTGTATAGATTAGAGAGTGTCCATTAGATCATTGTAGTATCTTGGAGATATGAATTCTTGATTTTGATTAATTTTGGAATTGCTTTTGACATGTTTTGGATCAAGTTCTTGACATGGGTCAATTTCAAAGGATGGATTGCTTATAAAGGGTTTTTGGATATCTTCATTAGGAATGGAAAGTGGCTCACTATCCTCTTGAGCTTTGAGTGGATTTGGATCAAGTATGGAATTGAAGATTCCTTCAATATCTGCAACCATGAGGTCAATATGTCTTGGAAAGGACCATTGCTAGACTTTGGTAAAAGATGTTGATCATTCTTTGGGATGAATTCTTGAGAAATGTCCTCAAACTCATTAGATGATGTATAGGTATTTTCAACATGATCATTGGTGGATGGATCTTGGATTATTTCAATAGGATCAAATAATTCTAACACTCCTTGAAATAGATCATTGTTTGATATTGTTGCAGGGTTTTGATCATGACTAAAAAGTGACTCTTGATGTATGTTGAGTTGATCATCGGATGAGGTAGAAAAATCTTGAAGGTTCTCATTGATGGATAGTTCTTGATCATTTTTTACAACAATTGTGGTGGAGAGATTGTCACTACTATCACTAGTGGTTGAATCTTGATCATTTTCCTCAATATTTATTATTTCTTGATCAATAAGGTCTTGGATGATATTTTTGAGAACTGAATACAATTTGATGTTTTATGAAGATTTTATCTATATGATACTCATAATAAGATCCACCCCTATTCCAAGGGAAGTTTAGGACAAAGTTAATAGCACTTACTTTTGGAAGAGTGATGAGTTTTGCATCAACTAGCTTTCTTAGCACTGATTCAATTGGTACTCCAAAAGGAGTGTATTCACATTTGTGATCTTGTGAGATTTGTGCTTGTTGAAGTGATTCTTGTTGTGATTGATCTTGGAGATGTAGTGATTGATCTTCGAGATGTGGTGATTGGGTTTTTTGTTGATGTTGTTGATCTTGATATCCAACCTCTTGACATTGGAGAGTTTGTTCTTGATGTGGTTGGGGACACAACTCAATGTTTTGATGACATGGTTTAACCAATGGAAGAGTGTATTGATTTTGGGGTGGAGATTTCTCTTGGTGCAATGAATCAACTATTTTGGTAAGTGTAGCAATTTATCTCGCAAAATTTGATCTTGATTTTGATCTTGACACCCTTGATATAGTTGATTTGGTTTTTGTTCAAGCAGGTTTGGAATGTATACTTGTGGTGTTTGTATGGGATCATGGACAAATTGATTTTGGACAATGTTCTGACTTGGGATGATGTTTAGATTTGGAATTATAGGTTGAAATTGAACATTGTTATGGTTGGGAATCACATTGCCTTGATTTAGGTAACTTGATTTTGCATGGTGTTACCTTGACTTGGATCAATACATAGAGTCATTAACATTTTGTTTGGACTTTGAACAACATTTGTATGATTCACAAACATATCTATCCCAAATTTTACCAAGTGTGGATTTGAAATGTTCATGTTTGGTAAACTTCTACTTGGTATAGTCACATTTGGCATGTATGGATTGGATGGGATAATGTTGTTTTGTTGAAGACTCGTGTATTGATCATTTGGTTGATAGATTTGTAGGTTTTAACTTTGTTTTAAATCTACCATAAGGAAAGGTGTTCCAAAATTTAGATGGGGCATACTCACATTTGTTGTACCATTGAGGTTTGTAGGAGATAATGATCCCATGTATGGATTGTATAAATGTGAGTTTTGATAATCAATTGGCATTGTAAGGATATGATAGTTTGGTTGATTTAGACCACTCATGATGTATGAATCAAGTTTATATTCCATGTTTTTCTTGTGTTTTGACCTTGTTGACTTCTAAGGAATTTAGGACCAATTATGAGATGAAGGATGAAAGGGGTGAATGATATGGGTGTTGAACTTTTAGGAACTTTGGATCAATGCTAGACTTTTGATTTTGATTGTTTTGATTGGATAATAAACTTGTGAATCCCAAGACGTTGGATGTGACCTTAGGATGAACTCGTTCAAAAGTGATAATTTAACTATGTGTGTGAGGAAGGATTCATCCACACATACCTAACTAAATAGATGATTTTGATTTGGTTCAAGGATGTACCCAAGTCTAGATAATGATGTTTCCAAAACTCTAAAGTTGTTTGTGGGATGGGATGATAAATGTTTGGGATGGATGAAATGATTGGTTGTTTTGATCCTAAATGAACCTAAGAGGGACTTGTTTACAAGACCAAGGTTTTGAAGAACATGTTTTTCCCTAAGAGTACTTCAAACCAAAAGATCAATGTTACTCAAAAGACCATAAGACAAAAGATAAACAAGCACATGTGTGGGGTTCAGCTGGTTTCATATTGATTAATGAATTGCTTTTACCACATCCAATTTCTTGCTTAAGTTTCAAACTGAATGTCTATGTCTTAACTCCTTTTCATTTCACAAGTTCCATTATGTGAAAATCAAAGAATCGAGGCCATAGTTTTCCTAGGTTGACTTTGGAGAGAAAAAATTGAGATATGGGCCCAAATATTTAGAAGCCTCTAAGGATAAATTCTCTAGAGACAAGCAATAATACTTGGACTCTTCAAGGATATTTTCTCTTTCCAAAGGGTATGAAGTTTTGATGACTTGTTTAATGTTTGTTTTCCAATGTTTTAGGTCCAAGCAAAGTGTTTTGATTCCAAAATAATGCACAACCCTAGGATAGAAATGACAATATTTGTTGAATTCCCACTTGGATTTATCTAGTTGTCCTTATTCAAAGTGGATGATTAGAAGCTTGAGCACACTGGCTCCCCTCCACGGAACTCACTTCTATGGGTCAGCCGCTTCAAGTTCTCATGAATCTCCCATGAAAAACTTTTCATCTCTACTAAGAACTGCAAGTATGTGGGATGGCTTCAGAGGTCCGACCTCCCGACACCAACAAATAGTTAGGGACTTTGGTTTTTATACAGATTGGTTTGTAATCAAGGAACCCATTCGACATCCACATGAGAGGAAAGATCAACCCATATAAAGAGTATCACCTGATTTTCTGTAGGAGTCCCTGTAATGTTGAGTTTCCTCAACATTTGAATTTATATACCAATTGGGAGTAGCTTAGTGTTTAGCTCGTTACCAATTTGAGTCGTTCCCTTGGGGTGAGTACATTTTCCCACCAAGGCAAGCTCTCTAAAGGTAAACAACAACAAAGGAGTACATTTGTAGTTTGACCACCTAATGCACTTAGGAGGGAACACACACAATGCCTTTTCTTCACGCTCGCATGATTTGTTCAATTTTAAACCCAAACTTGAAGTGTGCAGGTAATCTTTTAGACAACCTAATGTCACTAGAATACTTTTGATTCTCAAGATCGTCATGAAGCATGAGAGAAGTGCATACACATTCAAATGACACAAGTTGCAAAAAAGATTACAAGATAAAGTAAACACACATTTGTTTTAAATCCTCAAAGCAATGATGAGTTTGTTTTAAGCACCAAACTAGATGTGAGTTTGTCTTGTTCAATTTTAGCCCAACATAGCAATGATTTAGTAAGTTTGTAGGTTCAATTTTTAAGCCAACTTTGAAATAAATATTGCAATGGTTAATTTTTAGAGCCCAATTGAAAACTAGTAGTTCTAAAGCATGAAAGGAAAATAACATATGATAGGTTATTTTGCCATGAGTGTTTGAAAACACTATTACAATGAATATCAAATGCTTTTTTATTTCACTTCAAGGCTCCATAATCCTCTTCAAACCTACAATACAAGCTCCAAACATTAGATGAAATCAAGAAACAAGAATATATGAGGGTTAGATAAATGATTAAGCATAGAAACCCTAAAACTTAGACCAAGTTACAATGTGATTTGACTTTAGGTGAAAATTTGAAAATTTTAACTCTATAAAAGTTGAGAAACACCTACATCATTGGATATATTATGAAATTCTACCCCATTTCAAAAAAAAAAGCTCCCAAAAAAACCAAAATATGACCAAGATATGGTCATTTTAAGATGGAGTGCAAAAGCAAGAAAGCAAAGGCGACCCTGTTTGCAAAGGCGACGCTCTGTGGGCTCGCAAATGAAAAAAGAGACAAAAGCAATGCTCTGCGGGCTCACAAATGAAAAAGGTGACACTATGTGCTAAACTAAGGACCTCTAATGCGACTCTGTGATGACAAAAGTGGCTCTGTTTGCAAAGGCAGTGTTATATTTTCAAAGCAATGCTCTAGGGGCTCGCAAATGAACAAAGGCGGTGCCACGTTCCTGTGTCTACAAAAAATGACAAATTTAAGAAAAAATAAACAAGTAAACATGGTTAGCCCTCCTTCTAGCACCAAAATGTGAACACCAAACCTGCACAAACTAACATATCATCAACAAAACATTGTCAAACATGTTAGAAAGAAAATCCAATGTTCCCTATGAAATTCTTTAACCAAAATCACTAGAAAAAATGAAATAACAAGAAAACTAACAAAGTAAAGAATGCAATCTAAATAAAATCAGATAAACCTCCATCCCATAGGGGGATTGGTGCTCCTTTGATGTGGAAAGAAGCCCTTTCCCAATCCCTTTGATAAGCTTGATGAAGTGTAGATGATCTAAGTGTAAAATTGACTATAATCTAGCTAAAATGTGTGAAAATGATGAAAAGATATGGAGCAAAATGCCTATAATGATAATGCTCTAAGTTGTGGATCCATATTATGAAAAGGATGCCTCTATTTATAGAATCCAAGGATTGAAGAATGGAGGAAATTGGTAAAAGTGGTATAAAATGAGAGCTAATGAGAATGTGCCATGTGTCACAATTCTATTGTTTGAGGGTGGAGCACATTTTGGGAAATGTGTGAGTGGAGGAGGATGGAAGAGAAGTAAATGTTGTTGGTTGAGAATTTGAAATTAGTGTAAGAGGAATTGAATGAGATTTGAGAGGATGTAAGAGAATTTGAAAGGTTTGTAAGAGAATTTATTGCAAATGTAAGAGGATGTGATAGGTTTTTGAAAATCTTTGGGAATGAGAGGTTGTTGAGAGGAATATTCCTCATAATATTCCTTTGTGAGGATAATTGAGGTAATTAGATAATTAGAAGAAATTGATTTCATGTGCAACCTGGTTAGTTGACCATGGTTGATTTAACTTTTTGAGGAGTTAAAAGTTGGAGGATTTGATAATGATGATAGTTGATTTAAGATTAATTAATCTAGAATTAATTAATTGGAGTGAGTTAGGAGATGTGACATTTGATTTGATTGATTTTTAATCAAATGAGAGAATTAAGAGAGTATTTAATTAAATAATTAGTTAGAAGAAGGCTGAATTAATCCAATAAATTTAATTATTTGATTAATAGCTGAATTTGTTGAATTTAATTAAATAATGTTGATTATTCAATTAAATGGTTATTTCAAAGTGATTTAGGAAGAAACAATGTTAATTTATCATAATCAAATGCATAGTATCAATCAGGACATTTTATGTGTCTACACCTACATACATACATACATATGTACATATATACATTTTTTTTGTTTGATTAGGGTTTAGGGTTCAATTTTTTTGTTTGATGTTTTATGTTTTTTTTCCACTGATGAGGGTTTCATTTTTTTTGTAGGTCTAAATTGAAATGAAAAAATTCAACAAAAATACAAAAAATGCAAAGAAAAACCTAAATTAATCACTAATAACCAAAAAAATGAAAAAATGAAAAAATGCAAAGAAAAGGGTTGAATGACATACCTGAGGTTGTTGGAGGTCGTTGGAGGTCGTTGTCGCCACTCATTCAAGTTCCCGAACTGTTAAAATGGGGTCAAGTTCATTTTTTTAAAATAAATACCTTTATGAAATGAGATACTAATTTTTACAAATCGAGATACCAATTTGTAAAAAATGGGAACCCAATTCTTGCAAGGTGGCTCGGGACACCAAAACAAAATAGGATCCCAATTTTTAAAAAATGGGATCTCGTTTAGATTTTCAGCTCAAGACCTCGAACCTAAACGGGATCCCGTTTATTAAAAAATGGGATCCCATTCTGTAGAACCCGATTTTGACTTTTTGTCTAAGGTTGAAACTTCCACCTTAAGTGGACTCATCTTTGTGTATCTACCCGATATCTAGTTAGGATATCACCTTTCTATCATTTCAACAATCATGACACCTTTGTAGCATCGCAAATTGTCACCCTTGACAATCTCACACTATGTTTTTCACCCCCTTAAGTAATTGGACCTAATTGTACACCTAATTGAACCTAAATTATGCATTCTATGGCCCATTTTAAACATTTACTGACAAATTGCAAGTAGAAAACCAATACATTTATTTAATACTTTGCCCCTAACACCTTAAGTTATGGAAAATAGGGTTGGGAAACTGATGCCTAGGATGCATATGTCCCCCTATTTTTCCTCCAAATTTGAATATGTTAGAGGTGGCATTTTATAATATGAATTTTAAATGTTCGATGTCAGCTATTGGGATTTAATTTGCGAGAAATTAAAATAATTGCATATGAATACCTAGTCATTGCATTATTTGAAATCTAACTAGCAAGAATTGGGGAAATCAAGAGCAAGAACTATTGTCAAGAGCATTATCAAGAAATTCAAGAGCAACATTTTCAGATTTATTGCAAAAATTTAATATAAAAGCATCATGTCAAATTGTACATGTGAGTTTGTGAGATCTAATCCTTGTAGGTCTTCAAGCATATCAAGCAAGCACCAATCAATCCTTGACGAGATGTGCATGACTTCAGTCCTTACAGGAAGCCATTATTGAGTGGTGAGTTGCATTCCATTGGTGATTTGTCATTAATTTTATCATTTAGCCTTATCCCTCAAAAGGATAGGCTCTATTTTATTGATATTGCCATTGTGGAAGTGGAAACACTAACATGAGGTTTGACTGAGGCAAGCCCCTATATGGCACAAACCTTCCTCTCTCTTTGAATGTGTAGGTTTTAGGTCTGAATAAGACTGGGAGAAATTGAAGGTCAATTATTCCTTATTGCATGTAAACCCTACATCTTGACAACAAATAAAAACTCAATTATTGCAATATCTAACAGTGATCCAATAGTGTGATACGGAGGAATAGAAGGCTTTGATCTGGCTCCCGAGGACTGTTAAATCAGATCTTAAGTTTTTCTATAGGGACATAGGTGCCTTGGGCAGCCGAGTCCTCTATTTTCAGCCCCAAATTCATATCACAGGTAAACAGTTCTTTGCTTAGTCCATTTTTGTAGTCTGAATTTGTCTGTGACTTTCCTGATCTTTTTTTTGCATCAAAATAGTAATTTGCACCATTAGCCTAGTTAAATCATTACATATCATTCCCAAATCCATTTCAAATTTGGTCAAGTGAAGGTTGACTCACCTTTCAGGTTGTAAGTCATCCCTATACCTTGTCCAAATTCATCAAACCCTCACAACCACAACAAGAAAACAACCCCCCCCTCTCATGAAATAAGAAAAATGTGCCTAACCCTAAAGGTGCAAAACCTTCCTAAAGGTTAAACCATTTTTCTTCATTTCAACCTTGTATAAGGTTAGGTACACCTACATTCTTAACCTCAAATTTTCAATAATTTTGATCATAATGAGATTTTATGTGCTACCCCTATCTATTATCATCCTACAACACTAACCTCCTAACTTATAAATGGTCCCAAAGAGTATTTTTCTCTACAACGATATTCTAAGCTCTTATCTTTTGTGGTTTCAAAAATACTTGTCATATTATTAATGCTTATACAACTTTAGGGATTTATGTGTCATTAACTAACATGCTAAGTTTTGAACTTACTTTATCTATATGGTTGATTTTTTAGTCTTTCATCCCATAATACTCTATTGCACTTAACATTTAAATGCTTAATGCCCCATCTCTCCATAATGAAATCATTCTCCCAAGAATATTCGTCCTCACGCTTTCCCCCTTCATCAAGCAAACTCCTTTCATCATTGCACACTTTCACTTCCTCACAAGGTACTAACCTCACTTGCACACATATATTGACTCATACCTATGGCCTTGCATGATGCTTCCCCTTACATGTGTGAACCTCCCTCTAGTGTGCACATATTTTTTGTTTCCTACGAAATATTTATTTATCATTCAACATGCACTAGTATGCTTCTTTGATGGACTTGGGTGTCATCATCCCAAATTTGTCTCAGATACTAAGCTTTAACCCATTCGCACACATTGCAACATGTTATGCACCTTCTAACATGTGTCCCACCCTAATAGTCAAGTGTAAAAATTCCTTCATGTAGCTCTAGATACTCATCTCCTTGTACCTCAAGTTTTACAATTTTGTAAATAAATACCTCATAGTTTATGGACAAGAACTTTTCTTTTAGCATGGTGACCATCCTTCTCCATGTGTGTATCATCTTCTTCCCTCTTTGTTGTATTTCTCTCTAGATGTGATCTTTTCATAAGGATATGTGTCAGGCTTTAGCTTCATACATGGAAATATCACTCTTCTTGGGTCCTCAATCACTTCATATTCAAAGTGTTTCTCCAATTCTCCAATCTAGTCCATCAAGTCTTCTAAATATAGGCTCCTTGTATAGCTTGGAACACCTATTCATGGATTACTACCCACTATGGACATGGCCCTAAAAAATATCATATCTACTGGACCATCATCACCCTCTTTCACTAATACCTTTGGTGCTTTTTTGTCACTTGAATCCTTGTCTACCCCTCTTTGTTGAACATTCTCCATCCCCATCATTCTTTCTTAGAGATCACTTAATAGTAATACCACTCACGTTCATTCATTATTTTTATCCCCTCAAGATTTTATACAACACCACCCCATGCCTTCTACCCAAAAACTTATTCATTCATGTTGTAAACCATCTAGATCTCATCGTTTACCCATACATAGCTTTGTGAAAGATAGTGACCCTTCAAATAAATTTCCAATTGACACCCATACTCATTTCTCTCCACCACTTTTCAAGTTGAACCTTCATATATAATACCAAATGATGCAAGATGGGTTGGGGTTCCCAAAATAGGGAAGCCTAACCATGCAACCAAAAAGCACACAATGAGAAATAATAGAAAGTGAGAGAGATAATACACCCATAGAAAGAACTTTGATTTTTATTCAATTATGCATGGTATGATTATATTTTATTTTACATAGTCATAGATTTTAACTATCTTACAATATTCAAACCCAACCAATTCACATCTTCCCCCCCAAAAGGTCCTATTTTTTACTTCTCTTCTAAACTTTATACAATTCCCTTTGTGGGTTTTAATATTGCACCTACTATTAAATACAATCACATCAAAATCTAATTTAAACTACCCTACTATAACATTGAATGGTTCCATTTGAAAAAGTGCCACCATCACCTTAATGATTAGCTCATTCACTTTGGTTTTCTCTTTTAAACTTATGCACCACCTTTCCTCTCTCTTAACACTCCTTTTGTTGATTATTTGTTGGTCTACATCCCACCTACATAAAAAAGGTCCATACCTCAAATATCCTTTTTGAGTTTGGATTTAATCTCTTAACAACATGCCTAAGTATTTATTGCATGTATGTCATGCTTAGTTGGAGTGACAAGAGGTCATGTGTTATTATTTTAAGGCTAAGCATAGTGACTTAGGCAAACAGATTTTTCTGTCAAATTTATATGACATTGGCATTGGTTATAATGTAGTGCATCTTGGTTTTTTCTTTTGTTGAGCTTGTATTTTCTAGTGTTTGTCTTTGGGAAGTGGCCTTTGCACTTTCTTGCCCTAGTTAGATTTTTTTATGACTTGCGACTAGAAGAGGGACCCTTAAGGAACTCTTCTTCTTCATGGATTTCTTTTAGATAGAAGCCCTAAAGTCATTTTTTATTATCCCTACCCAAGAGCTCTAGAGATGGTTTAAAGTGTGATAGGGAAGAGGGTGTTTGTGACTCTAGTGTCATAGCAAGGCTTCAATCTATGTAAATTTTATGAATCATTTGGATTCTAAAGTTGTGGACATGATGGTTAAAAACTAGTTGTACGGGCTCCTATTCTTAGAGGAATCACTTATGATTCCCTCCTCTTCCTAGCATAAACCTATCTTACATCCTACAATGTCAAATGTTATCTCCAATTGACATTTTTAACTCTTTTGATAGGATTTGCTAAATGTGGTGACTAACCTTAATGTCACCCTCTAGCATAGGGTTTTGAAAATAGTAAATAACTTCATTATTCATATTTTTAAGGACAATTCTCTCCTTCATGTGGCTCATAAAATTGAGGTGGTGCACGGTGTAAAATTTCCACAGATGGTGCTTTAATGTTTGAGTGCTATAAATGCATGGCTTTCCTTGGTGGTTCATTTTAACACATCTCATGGACAAAGACATGTTGGTAAATGAGAGGTTAATCACTTGTATTGTATTTCTTGGATCCATTTATATTATTATCTATCAGTCTTGATTATTGTAATCATATTGTTTAAATAAAATGCCTACACCTTATATACATTTTATATTTTTTAATTGTTACTTTTTTAATCGATTATCTCTCTAGACTTAATTTTTTGTTTGCTACTAAACTATATATTATGATATTGGTATCTAAAATTTATAAAATGTTTTTCCTCTGATTTATATTAATATATATTTTATATATTAATAAGTGATGGAAGTGTCCTTTAAAAAGGGCAAACAGAGATAGAATAATTAACTAGAATTCAAGGCTACCAAGATTCATATAAATCCTATTCGTTTGCCCTTCGTTTTCATAATTAAGCTAAATTAAGACACCCTCATTTTGTTATGTTTTTCTTGATAGCTCAGATACTTTGTTGGACTTTATTTTATGTTATGGTTGTTCTATCGCTGACACTGGGGCGATGATAGACTATATGGATGTGATGATACATTATATGCATGGTGATTATGTTTTATATGCTTTATGTTTGCATAGATGCTTAGTTGTGATGACATTGTTATATATGCTTATGGTAGTTAATTGAAATATTATCTCGTCAGTTGATGTGACATTGTATTGGTGAAGAGAACGGTATTGCATCACTCGCTTGCAAGTGCCCAGTGATTTCCGCAATTCTCTCTTCATAGTGTGTATGAATTATTATCTGTATACATGTACGACTTTTGCTTTTGTTGTAGGTTTGCAGGTACAAGACAACGACTTCACCTAGTTTCACAAGTCTGAGTGTGTCCACTACTCAACAGTAATGATTGGGAGATAGTAACTAGTTAACCTTGTCAAACCTTTACCCTAGCACAGTGTGTCGTCGGTCTGTATGTTGGTCATGATCCTTATCCATGTTGGTCTTGGTATTTATTTATCATGCAAGTTTAAATTGTGAGGATTAAATTATTTGTTGTGATTAAGTATTTAATTAATATGGAGATTTTATTATAAATTAATTAATTTAATTTATGTTATATTATTAAGTAATTTTAATTATGAAATTAATTGGGAATTAAAATAAATAAGTTACTTAATTGTAAATTAGATTAAATAAATTGTTTTAATTTTTAAATGCATATTTGGGAAAAGATCTTAGAAATATCTTGGTTTGTTAAAGAAGAGATATTTGTTGTGTGAACTGAAAGTTAGAAGGATTTGTTTTCTTATTGTCTTAAAATTGATTTACGGAGAGATTGATTGAAATTGGTGAAAAAAGAGGAAGTTGTTTACACGGGAAAAAGAAGAACAGGGTTTTTGGGGAAATTAAAAGATTTGTTCTATGGTTTGAAGAAATTGTAGATCTTAGAAGCTTTCTGATAATTCTAGGAATCTAGTTTGTTATATTCTTGGCTGTGGATTGTTTTTGTTCTCTAAGAAGTGGCAATTCTTCTGGAGGAAGCTTTAGCAATCTTGGCAAATTGAAGGTTACAGAGAAGCTCGGCATCAATCCTCGAGGCAACAAATCTTCTGGAACAGGTTCCTTAATTGTTTTTGTGAATTTTGATTTGAAAGAGTTATTTAATTATTGTAATGCAAATTAGAAAATATTAGAAGAGGTTTTCATTACTGTAGAAGCTTTTTCTTTTAAAAGATTGCCGTGAAAATTGAACCTCTGTAGAAAACAATTTAGATCCTCTGTGTAAATTGGTCATTTGAAATAGATTGATACAAAAGGAAATTATAGATCTCTGTAGAAAATGATTTATTTTAACACAATAGGAAATTCAAAGAAAATATTTGAGAATTTAGGGAAACTCTGATAAATTTATAAATCTTTTTCCTATAGAAAAGTATTGTGAAAATTTGTTCAACTGTAGTATTCATTGATAAATTTATATATATTTATATATGTATATATATATTGTAACATATATATACATATACATATACAAATATATATATTTATGACTGTATATTTTCATAAAATTTCCTGTTGAAATTTATTCTAAAAAATTTTATATGAACAAAATCCGTTGTCAAATTGTACGCGATTTTTATATTAATAAAATCACAGGTTTAAACAATAGTTATGGTGGAGGACGGGGCTACCACAGCTACCCCACAAAGGGACGCAGACTGTGGGCAACGCCCAGCGCTGCTCATAGGCCACAACCCTATGGGGAAGGTTGTGTAGCAGCCAACCCCCACACACAAGGTTTGCCTGTGCAAGCAAGCCAGCCTGCGATTTCGAACCACTGCGTGTTTTGTTTAATATAATATATATATATATAAATATATGTAGTATATATTATATATTTTAATATATAATGTGTATTATATATATTATATCTATATATCTATATATATATATATGTTTTGTATAATTGTAAATATAGTTCATTTTTTATATATTTATTTAAATTGATGTTATTATTTAAATGATTTTTATGAGTAAATGGATTTGGTTTTTAAATAAATGAGTTTCTTTTATGGTGTAGTTGATTTTATAATTAAATAATATATTTATATGTTTATATATAATTATATTTAATTGTATATATACATATTAAATATATTTGTTTAATGTTTGTTTATTACAATAGATGTATACAAGCACGATTAATTAATTAGAAATGATTAATTAGTTTAATTGTGAAATTGGGTTAGATATTATGTGTGGTTGTGAAACTATAGTTAAACTTTTGATATAATTTTGTTGTGGATTATTAATGGGAATTGTGTTTTGAATAGTGTATTTTAGTGTGAGATATTGATCTATTAGATTTAGGAAATCTGAATAGTAGTGCTTTTAATTACATGAGATTGTTTATTGTAACTTCTAATATTTCTGTAATTGGGTATTGTGGGGGATATTTATTGTAGAGGAAATGTAAGTCTTCCAGATTGTAATTGAAAAAGGGGTTGTTGTTTGTTATTCGCCCTTGAGATTTCCTTGGGTAGTGCACGTAGTTGGGTTCAGTATTGGACATCCGTAAGGATGTGTTATCTCTTGTGTTATGTTATTATCAGTTTGTGCACTGTCTACCCTTGGGTGTAGAATTAGTTATTGTGTTGTCGATAGGGGAGTGGCTTTCAACGAGGGTCGGGACACAAAGTGGTCCCAGGATAACTCGTGTGGAAGTCAGTGTAATTAGTGGAAATTAAATAACCTACATTAGGGGAATGGGTAGTTAACACATTTAACTTGATAATTAGCCTCGCTCATTGGCTCAAGGGCTTGTGTTAGACTTGAGATGAGTCGGGAAGGCCTGGAATGGAAAGGTCGTTATCTTGTTTTCTCGAAAGATAATTGATTCCACACTGGTGTGCATGTGGGGTCGGAGTTCGTAAGAGGTTACCAGGATAACCCAAGATGGGGGTCGGGACCTAGGATGACCAATGCAACCTTTGTGATGACACTCCTCCTATGACAACAATCAGTTGTTTTGTATAGTGGTTGTTTTTGATTTAGTGATTTTGGAAGCAATGTGACCTTTTTGTTGGTGTTTACTAGTACCATGTTATCTTGTGTATTGCCTATGTCTAGAGGTAGTAGGTTTGTCTTGGTTACCTGTTACTATCTCCTAGCACGGGGGTTGGGCCTACGGGTACCATATGGCTGGGTGGCGTGCACCTTACACTGTTGAGTTTCTCTTCCTATTTGTGATGGCGAGATCTTCTTGTTCGAGGAGCTCATGTGGTTCTATGGATTTGTACTTCTCTTTCTCATTGTAACAGTGGACACTATGTAATTGTAATCCTCATTTGTATCGAGGAGAACCCTTGTGATGTAATTGTAACATTATGTATGATTTATTTATCTTTGGATTAAATGGTATATATTGTTTATATGGTGTTGTATCTATGGAAATATGCTCATTACATTTCTATGTGTTAGACTTATTTTGCAATGGATTACTGCTTTGTTGTATGTTGTTATCATGAGTTAATTCCATATACTATGTTTTAGAATAATTTTGTAAGTTTGGAATTTCACATGTAGACACGTTGTGTGGCCTAGATGATGTATGTGTTAGAGTAGGTTGCTTCACTCGTCATTGTTACTCTTTTTAAGAAAAAAAATTAGTTGTACTTCTGTAGTGTTGCATCGTCTCACTCTCAAGGTTGTGGGATCTGATTTTACATTAACTCCACACAATTACAATTATCTCTACTTATAACTTTTAATAATAAAATAATAATCATATGTAGTAAAAAGAATTTATATTTTTTAATTATAAAAATAATAATTGTTATGTAGTAAAAAAAAGAAAAAAGAAGAGAAATAAAGATTTGTATTTTAAGTTATGATTTTATAGTATTATTTAATTTATTTTGTTTAGCATTCTTTTTTAAAATTTAAGATTATTTTGTGAAGTTAGTGGCCTTTTGTGTTTTTATTGGATTATTTTAATTTATAATTTTTTTATTATATAAACTCAAATAATATATTAATTTAAAGAGATTTATTAATAAAAAATTACAAGGTAGACATTTTTCATTATGTAATAATTTCATAATTTGAGTTCCTTCCATTTTTCTACAATATAATTTCAATCTTCAAAGCATAGCAACTCCATTTTAATAAGTGAATATTCTTTTTTTTTTACTTAATTTCGAATTTGCGTGAGACCACCCATACTAGTCAAATTTATGCAACAACTTTAAATAAATAACCTCACAAGACCACAACATTGTTAAGAAACTTGAGAGTATAGAAATAAATAAATGAAAAACAATAAATCAAGAAGACAATGGGAATGTACCAAGAAAAACCATGGGCAAAGGTCTCACAATATTTTACTATCTTAGGAATCAATTTGTTGTTACAACAATCTACAATTCATCTAGAAAATGACTAACTTAACCATAAACATCTAAGTTGTTAAATCTTATTTGAAGAAGACTTTCCATTTAAATAGAAAGTGTGAACTTGATACTGTCCTCAACTACTTAATCAATATTGAATAAAAAAACTAACTTCACATACCAACAAATATTATCATTTTTTCCATTTCCTCTCAAAATTGTAAATAAGAAAAATAAAGATTGTTACCTTTGTCATTCTTTTTAATTTATCATGCTAAACATTGTACCAAAGGAAAAACAAATCTTAGTTATTCAAACATCCATGTTAAAATAATTTACACAATACAATTCAAAAACATTATCAATTGAGATTCACTATAAATACAAGTATTTATGAGTGAAAATAATAATTTTAGTACTAGGCATGAGTTTTCCCTATCAGATTAGTGTAGAATGATTTTGAATTCAACCATGTGTATTTTTGCATTGACATTTTGATCACACTCAATAATCCATTGTAAAGAAAAGAAGAGCCATGATCTAAAATGTAGATGCAAAAATATAAACAGTTGAATCCAAGAATGCTCTACAATAAAATAATGATAATATTTAAGTTATATATAGGACTCTCAATGCTTGATGTCTTCCACAAATGAAGCTACATAAATGGAGTAGCATGTTAAGCCAAAAATGAGGTAGCCTATACTTTTAGCATTGTCGTAGTGGGTACTACAATCATAAACTACCTCATTTTCAAACGTTATTGGAATAC
The DNA here is from genome assembly GCA_007258455.2 of Sequoia sempervirens. Classification (NCBI taxonomy): domain Eukaryota; kingdom Viridiplantae; phylum Streptophyta; class Pinopsida; order Cupressales; family Cupressaceae; genus Sequoia; species Sequoia sempervirens. The sequence continues at coordinate 346,269 of VDFB02203016.1, read as the reverse complement.
TCAAAGCTCTAAATTGAAAATGGAACATAATATTAATGGTCTCGTGGTATGTTAATAAAGTTGAAGGGTTTTGAATGAGCCTACCAAGTATCAAGTTTTGTTGAGTGCAAGATCCTAACACCATAAGGGATGAGGTTGGGATCATGTCTTCGATGATTTTTCCAGAATGAATGCCTCTTAATCCTTGACTCTCAACTAAAAAGATTTCAGCACTACAGACTCATGTTCCCATGTGAAACAATTAAACTATTATGCGAATTTGATATACAACCCTCCACAACCAAACATAAATGTAAAATGCTACAAGCAAAAGAATAAAATGCTACACGATAAATTAGAATCTTTTTCTCAACAACAGTAGCCCCTACTTTTTAGATAAAAAATTAAGCGGGTGCAAAAAGCATGGGGTTAGAAATTGCCCCACTATTTTAGGATTTTTTTTGCCACTTGGCAATCATATGAAGTTTTAAAATTCTCACCAATTATTATTTTTTTTATTTTATATTTATTTAAGCTGCCCAATTGAATATGAAAATAATAAAATTCATGAGACCACTAGCTTCCATAAATATAGGAGCTTAATTTTTTAAAGTTAAACCGTGATACGGAATTCATGGAACCACCCACTTTAAAATAATCCTAAAAATCAAAAACACCCCTGAAATATTTAGGAAGGCCCTTATATAGAAGCCCACCCTTAGGGGGGAGTCCCATGGGGGTTGGGGACCCTATTTGAAAGAGTAGGGGTCCCATGGGGTTTGGGGATCTATTTTGAAGGAGCAAGGGGTCCCATGAAGCAAAAAAAAATGCTATAGGATTAATTAGAATCTTTTCCTCAAAATAGCAAGCCCCTACTTTTTAGCTCAAAAACTTAAGCGAGTGCAAAAGGCTTGGGGCTAGAAATTGCCCCACTAGCTTAGGCTTTTTTCTGCCACTTGTCAATCATATGAAGTTTTAAAATTCTCACCAATTAATTTTTTTTATTATTTTATATTTATTTAACTGAATTGAATATGCAAAATAATAAAATTCATGAGACCACCAGCTTCCATAAATATAGACCTTTTTGCTTAAACTATGCTACAAATTCATGGGACCACCCACTTTAAAAAAAATCTAAAAAATCCATGACCCCACCCTTAGTGTCGGGCGTCCATTGCAGCGTGACAAACAGAACGGAACCGCCCTATTTCACTAGAATTTACCCGGTGTTTCCAGTGAGCGATCCATTCTAGGGTTAGGGTTTAAACGATCACAACTCTTATTTTATAGTTTTCAGAGATCAGGCTCAACAACAACCCAAGTTTTTACATATGGTGGCAGGACTGGCCTTAGTTGTTGATTTCCGTTTTATTAGTATTATGCAATTTGAAGGTGTGAGTTTTGTAGGATGTTTACTTTTGGATTCCAATCCTGAGATATATAAACTGTAGTTTGTTTTATTTTATGCAATTTAAGAAAGTGTGATTAATAACAAGAGGACGATGAAAATAACTGCGGCAAATTGAAATTGCATGATTTCTGTTATTCAGATCTCTGGTGATCTGTTGATCTGTTTTTTAGTTTTTCTTTTGAATTTGATCTCTTTATCTTATTAGGGGAAGATGATGAATGCAATTTGGTCCGTGTTTATGACTCACTCTGATTTTCAGAAATTGCACTATTTTTCTGATTCCCAACGTGTTTAGCACGGCAAGGTCTAGGATTGTTTGGCATATGAGGTTTAGTCTATTTTCATTCATAAAGATGGACAAAACGAGTTATTTATTTATTGTGTCATTAGGATCGTGTGGTGTTGGGATCTGAGTAAGCAGGGTTTCTCTAATATTTGGGTTTCTGCATTAGGAATTTTCGAATTTTGGTTTCTGTATTAGGGTTTCTCAAACATTAGAGTTTCAGTGTTAGGGCTTAGACATAGTAAAGTTTTTGCATTAGGATTTCAGATATATTCGAGTTTCCGAACAGCAAGTTTGAAATAATACGATCAATGTATTAGGGTTTTCGTATTAGGAGTTCTCAAGTGTTATAGGGTTGCGTATTATTAGGGTTTCTGCAATGAAGAATGAAATTGGACGTGCTCGCTACGAAGGTGTATAACATCTATGAGATAAAAACGTCTTTTCTGAGCAGAATATTACTTCGAATTTTGTATTAGTGTTGATGTTTTGCTGGTGGTAGTATTGCTACCGGTGGTTACTGTTTTTTTCATCTGGGATAGGTTTTCTGTGTTCGAAAGTCACATCCGGTTCCATAGAAATTGTGATAAATGTACATGAAACTCTGTAGCTCCTAGATGCTTGAATTGCAATATCTGCTCAATTCTGTTTAGTAATTTTGCATAAATTGAGATGTCGTTTACAGGAGTTAATTGTTTGTAATGACTAAAAATATGGGACTAATTTAAACTTACATTAGTGGGATTGAATTTCTATCCTTATCTGGAAATATGTCTGAGTGTGTAGAGCATCTCTCTTATATTCTGTTGAGAGGAGTGAAATCATGAAATCCCACTCGGGAACTTGTTGATTATACATAATACATATTAGATCCAGCCAAATGATGAGAGGAAGCTTACCTCTAGATGGGGGTGAAAGTGCCAAAATAATCCATTTAGTTGCTTTGCCAATACTAAGGGCAGGAGCTGTTTTTTTAAACACAATTCGCAGAGCGCTTGATAATCCCTTGGCAATTTGGTACCAAACCCTAAAAAAAAATCTTTTAAATATATTGTCTTAAAGAGATTGTCCTTTATTCATATGAATATCAAACAAATTTCAACGATTTTCTAGTAATGTTTTTCTGAGTTTTTAAATTTCATAGCCAAAATTCAACAAACCCTGTGACTTAAGATCTAGGTATGCAACACAAGTTTTTCCCACTAATAGGGATCTCTTTGTAGAGTATAGAGATATGTAACTTTACTAAGCCGGATTTTAAGATAGGGATAATCACATACATGACAAACACAAGCTACATAGGGCCACATACAAATCTGTCTAAATGTTTCTCTCATCTCTGAAAAGAAAAGCCTTAAACATGTTTAGAACAACCTAGCTAAAATTATATAATGTACTCGATTAAACACTCAGGCAATTTAACAACTCAGATCAGAGAACACCTTGATGCAAAAAGTCAGCTGGACTGCAAATACTAACATCAAATATCTAACAGAGATTTTGCAAAAGCCTTTTTCTTTTAATTACTGTGACTTGTTGGAATTCAATTTCCATTGGTTATAAGCATTGCAAAAAACACAGTGCACATCATAAGATGGATGAATTAATCTTTTTGTTCTGGCTGACCTGTTGGGATTCAGTTAGATCAATTAGTTCATGACCTTGGAGTGGCTCTATTATAATCTTAGCTTCTGATTTTCTATGGGCAAACAGAAAGATATTATTACCTGCAATAGATACAAGTCACCTTACCCACTAGTTGTTATTCTTCATTTGGTTTTTGCCCTGTATCTCCACATAGTTATTTTAATGATTCGGTGGACTCTTAATTCTGGATAGGTTCTCCGTCCACTTTGAAGGAAGGCATAGGTTAGCTTATTATCATTTTAGCAGGCACTTCAATTTAATAAGGTTTTTTCAAAAAAAAAAAATTATTATAAAGAGTCATTAAATTATAACTTTTTTGGATTATCATTGAATTTTGTAGAAATCTAAAAGTAAAATAAAAATGGAGGGATAATGTCATGTCCCTTTTTTCAACTAGCATCATGAGAAGGTCCATTTTCAAGGCTATTGTAATGAATGTTAATGTTATTTCAAGTTCTATCTTTCGACAAATAATTTTGTTTTTAATAAATTAAAAAGTATTTTTACACTTAAATACATAAAAAAAATAAAAAGGGGGTGTGTGACTCATTTGAGAAGGAAGGCTTCATTTGACATTTTCATTAGAGTTTGGTGTTCAATTTTGCATCCAAAGAAAATCTTTGGTTGTAATTATACAATCAAGAAGGATGAGAACCTTTTTGGCTCTTTTTGGAAGGTGTGGACAAAAATCCTTGCTACTTGTTTGGCAATAACTTTTGAGGGTTGGAAGGTGAGCTAAAATTATAGAAATTGTGTGTTAGGTTGGTGGAAAACAATTGTGAGAAAATTTGGAGATGTCCATTCTAGTTGTTGCTCACTAACATTTTGTTTAGACATTGAATCATATTTGCACAACAAATCCATATCGATTTGGACAGTTAGCTTGAAATTCCATAGGTTGTTTGTTATCTTCCTTGATTGTTGCACACTTACCATGCAAAATCTAGAGTTGTGCCTATCTATTTAGGGTTGATCCTCACTAATAATTGGAGGAGGTCAAGTTTGATCTGGGTGTTATGATTGCTATAGTGTCACATCATTTTTGGGGTAGGATTATATGATTTTTGTGGCTATGAGTTGCATACAGGGAATGTGCCAACAATTGGGACCAATTGTCATACATATCATTGTTGATTGCATCATCACGAGTATTACAACAATTGATTGCTCCATTTCAATCTAGGAGGTGTCACACTTGTTGGTGGAGGATTAATATCTTGATAGTCTAAATAGAGGATTGAGGGGCAGGCTTATCATAGTTGTCACATTTGTTCCAATCATAAATCAACATTTTCCTCTTTCTCTAGTATTTTTTAGTGAGTGGTCAGCTAAGTTAATATAAATAGATTAATGTGATTGTAATCAGCATTCTATTGGAATCAATATTAGATCTGGGTTCCCTTGATATTGCGTGTTATTTTAATCAATTATATCAGTTTTTCAATTGATTTCATCTCAAAACTTGATGAGTTTAATGTTTCATATTGGTTCATTATTGTCACAAGGATATTTTAGAGTTACAATCAATTCTAGTTGTTCTTTTGTGTTTGCATTTTGATTGCAAAGCTCAAAAGTACACATAAATTAGAAAATACAAACCCCTTATATTTGAGACATTACAAATAACAAAATATATTTTTGATTAGATAAAATAGAAAAAAAAGAAGAAAAAAAGCAAGTCCCAACCTTTACATAGAGAGCCAAGAAATGAAGTAAACAAAAGGCCCACACAAAACATTAACAGCGTCGTCAAGGGTCTCTTTTGGCAGCTAGGGATGGTAGAGATATCAAAGGGTCTCTTTTGGAAACTAGGGATGGTAGAGATATCTTGTTTGGGATGATAATTGGTTTGGAAATAGGCCCCTCAAAGATGAGCCATGGGATCAACCTTTCATGGATCTTTGTGTGTGAACAATTTGGTGATGGGTTGTTGACTATATTGAAGGAGGTTGTTGGAAGAAGTTGCATGAGTTTGACCCTATTTTGGAGATTGTGTATAAGGCTATATCTCTGGTACATATTCCCTCCTCCCCTTCTCTTGATAATTTTGTTTGGAAGCCTTCTTCTAATGGTATCTACTTTGTGGCTTTGGATTTTCATTCTAATGACTCCTTTGTTGGCCCAGCCCCATTTTGGGCTTCTGTGTGGTCCTCTAAATTGATTCCTAAGGCCAATATTTTCTTTTGGCTCTTCTGCCAAAATAAAATATTAACTACTAACAACTTGGTCAAAAGAGGTTTTGTGATGCCTAACAAGTGTTTTCTATGTGAAGAAGAGGCTGAAAATGCTTGTCATTTGCTGATTGGGTGTAGTTTTGTTAGAATGGTTTGGGCCCATGTGTTATCTCTATGGAACTTAAGTTGGGTGTTCCTTGGTTCTATTAAAGAGTTGTGGTCTCAATGGATTGGCCCTTCATCCAATCCCGCTCTTCAATTTTTATGGTCTCTCTCTCTTCCTCATATTGCTTGGGGAGTTTGGCTTGAACGAAACAAAAGAATCTTCAGGAATTTGTCCCTCCTTGCTAACTCCGTGGCTTACAAAATTTGTGTTGCCATTAAAGAAAACTTCCAGGCTGGTATAACTTTTCACAATGGTCTGAAAATAAATCTAAGCCCCTATGATATCTCTATTTCTCAAAAGTGGAAGTTGTCTTGTGATATTTCCCTCCTGGTTACTAAAATAAAAATTCTAGAGAAGATGTTTGGAAAGCTCCTTCGGAAGGTTGGTTGAAGATTAACTTTGATGGGGCTGCTAAAGGAAATCCGAGACTTGCTGGTTGTGGGGGAGTGATTAGAAACTCAAATGGTAGGCTCGTTTTTGTTGTAGTGCTCCCTTTGGGAACCCAAACAAACCACTATGCTGAAGTAGCTGCAACCTATCATGGTATCAAATTGGCTCAAACTAAAGGATGTATAAAAGTATGGTTGGAAGGGGATTCTTTGAATATCATAAACAATTTGAAAAAATGCACTCCTCCCTCTTGGACTATTGAGTCCTTGATAAGGGATTTGTTGGATG